>CAUYQU010058569.1:0-35710 GCA_963574635.1 Cheracebus regulus | reverse complement strand
TAACTGGCTTTTTTGCCCATTAGTTGATGTAAATTCTTCATTATGGAGATACTCTTTACGTTTTGGTGGATTTTTGAGATAACTTATACTGGTTGTTCTTTTCTGTTTGTAGTGCTTCTTTCAGAAGATCTTGTAAAACAGGCCTGGTGGTGATGAAATCTCTGAGTCCTTGCTTATTCGTGAAAAATTTTATTTTTCCTTCATTTATAAAACTTAGTTTGGCAGGATATGTGATTCTGGGTTGAAAATTCTTTTCTTTAAGGATATTGAACATTGACCCCCACTCTCTTCTAGATTGTAGGGTTTCTGCTGAGAGGTCTGCTGTGAGTCTGATAGGCTTCCCTTTATAGGTAATCTGACCTTTCTCTCTAGCTGCCCTTAAAATTTTTTCCTTTATTTCAACCCTAGTATCGGCAATTATATGTCTTGGAGTTGGTCTACTTGAAGAATATCTTTGTGGTGTTCTCTGGATTACCTGGAGTTGAGTATTATTCTGCCTTACTAGGTTAGGAAAGTTTTCTTGAATAATATCCTGAAAAATATTTTCCAACTTAGATTCATTCTCTTCATGACATTCAGGTACACCGATCAATCGTAAATTAGGTCTTTTCACATAGTCCCATATTTCCTAGAGACTTTGCTCATTCCTTTTTGCTCTTTGTTCTTGAATCTTGTCTTCTCGTTTCATTTCATTAAGTAGGTCTTTGACCACTGATATCCTTTCTTCTGCTTGATCAATTCAACTGTTAAAACCTGTGCATACTTCTTGAATTTCTCTTATTGTGTTCTTCAGTTCCAATAATTCCCTTATATTCACTTCTAAATTGTCTATTCTCATTAGGATTTCGTCAAACCTATTTTCAAGGTTCTTAGTTTCTTTGCATTGGGCTAGAACATGTCCTTTTAACTCAAAAAAGTTCCTTATCATCCACCTTCTGAAACCCATTTCTGTTATTGGAACACACTCATTCTCCATCAGGCCTTGTTCCCTTGATGGTGAAGAACTGTGATCCCCTGTAGAAGGAGAAGCATTCTGCTTCTGGGTATTCTCAGCTTTTTTAAGCTGGTTCCTTCCTGTCCTTGTAATTTTATCCACCTGTCATCTCTGTAATTACCTACTTTCAATTTAGGTCTCTGAGTGGACATCCAACTTGTTGATTCCCAACACCGAAATCCGAGCAACCCACTGTGCCTGCTAAAACCGTGGCATTAAGGTTCGTGGTGCTTTTCAGCTTAGGGGATCTCCGGTCTGGCTTCCCTCTTGAATCCTTATTTCAATCATGTAAATGGGCGACTTGCCTTCCCGGAGATCCAAACGTTGATCAAAAGGGAAGCTAGTCCCGTTTACTCTGCACTGAGAACCACTGCGCCGAAGCGCCAGCAAAACCGCCACACCGGCCATAAGAGTCGCACTGGTGACCTGTGGGGCTCCTCCGCTGGGAATCCTAGTCCGTAAGCAACAAAAACTCTTCTGAAAATGTGGCGCCCTCTCGTTCTGTGCGCTTTCTCTGGGAGCTACAATCCTGAGCTGCTAGTATTCGGCCATCTTGGATCTCTCTTCCGGGTTCAAATGATTCTTTTGCCTCAGCCTCCTGAGTAGATGGAACTACAGGCATGTGCCACCATGCCCGGCTAATTTTTACATTTTTGGTAGAGAAAGAGTTTCACCACATTGGCAGGCTGTGTCAAACTCCTGGCCTCAAGTGATGCACCTGCCTAGGCCTTTCAAAGTGTTGGGATTACAGGCGGGAGCCACTGAGACCAGTCTGAATTAGCCTTTTAAACTAATTTTGTTAAGAGTTTCCTGTAGGGCCATGGCACATTGCTGGGAGTCAATCTCCCAGACACTCCCACTCAGCCCCCAGTGACCTAGGGGTGCCTTTTGGCTAGAAGGAGCAAAATGCCCTTTCTCTTCAGAGCTGAGGAAACTCAGTCTCTCATTTATCTATGAACACTGCAGTTCAGTTTTTCATGCAAATGCTTACACGAGCAAATTGAGATTAATTTCCTGAGGAAATTCAACAATGGAGAAGACTCTTCAGAATGCACCTCTGAACTAGAATTAGAATCCTAAACAACTTCCTAGGAGGAAAAAAACCCCAACAAACCAGCTAAGACCACTTCCTGTAAACTGTCTTCAGTCACCACTAACTTGGTAGCTCTGGTCCGCCATTACACACGCCAAGATCAAATCCTCTCACAATACAAGGTAATCTCTAGTACTCTCCCAAAAGCCAAAGAGGTCAGGTAATGCAATGCAGGATAACAGAGCTTTTGACCTAAGAAGAATCTGCCCATGACTCTGGAAACTCCACAAAGAAAACAGAACACTCCAAAAAGGGGTTAGTGGTGCTTTTGTTTTGAATTATTTGAGAGGTTCGAGTCTTTTTGTTTGTTTTTCTTTTTTACTTTTAAAATAATTCAGTCTCTGTAGAGATTGTCAAAAATTGCCAATGCCGACTATTTTTCAAGTCGTCATGGTAGGGTATTGGGAAAAGTTTTCAATTAGCAATAAATTGTGCCTCAGATAAACCTCATTGGCTACGATACTGCCACTGCGCAAAGCTGGGGTTTGAGTCTTTAGAAGACTTCTCTAGATTTTTTTCTTGGTACCAACGATGGTGAAGGGAAAGGAGGAATAGGTTGGAAGAAAAGTAAGATGAGAAGCAAACACAGAAACCAAACACATGGTGTTCTTTTTCTTTCTGAGGCTGTGGGGAAATTTTAGCCAACTCAGAGGCCTTGTTCCCTGTAATTTGGAATTCTCATTTGGATTCAACCAAGCTGAGGAGAGTTGGTAAAATCCCTTTTTTTTTTTTTTTTTGAGGTGGAGTCTCACTCTGTCACCAGGCATGGCGTGGTCTCGGCTCATTGCAACCTCTGTCTCCCGGGGTTCAAGAGATTCTCCTGTCTCAGCCTCCCGAGTAGCTGGGACTACAGGTGCACATCACCATGCCCAGCTATTTTTTTTGTATTTTTAGTAGACAGGGTTTCACCATGTTGGCCAGGATGGTCTCCATCTCCCGACCTTGTGATCCACCTGCCTTGGCCTCCCAAAGTGCTGGAATTACAGGTGTGAGCCACTGCCAAGAGTTGGTAAAATCTGATGGGATAAAGACTGGAATGACAACAGAAAAACACAGCAATATGATCACTGAGTGTTCTCATGGTAAGGAGAAATTAAGACCAGCTGGTTGTCAATTTTATTTTATTTCTTTTTGAGACAAGATCTCACTCCCGTCACCCAGGCTGAAGTACAGTGGTGTGATCATGGTTCATTGCAGCCTTGACTTCCCAGGCTCAAGTGATCCTCCCACCTCAGCCTCCCAAGTAGCTGGAGCTACAGGTGTGTGCCACTGTGCCTGGCTAATTTTTTATATTTTTTTCTTGTAGAGACAGGGTTTTGCCATGTTGCCCAGGCTGATCTTGAACTCCTGGGCTCAAGCTATCTACCTGCCTCCGCCTCCCACAATGCTGGGATTACAGGCATGAGCCACCCTGCCTACCTGTCAATTTTAACCTTTAGTCATTAAGGAGAATTTCCAAGACCAAACAAATAAACAACCAAAATAATAATAATAATAATCCAATTCAGCTAGTTACCTAGAAATGAGCCACAGGCTGAAGACTGTTCCCTACCATCTTAGACGTAGGAAGAAACAAACTCAGCTTCCCTGTTGGAAGTGAGCTTAACCTCCAGAGTTACCTGCCTTCTATGGCCATGGAAGCAAGAAAACTTACCTTCCTTGTTGGAAGCATGTAAAACTTCAGAAAAGCAGTTGTACAGCAAAATAAACTTTAGATCTCTACCAAATTTTGGGAGATCAAGAATTCTCTGGAAGGAGGGGAGCTCCCAGGCCTCAGCAAATTGTCCTGTTGGGTTGAGCCATGAAGATAGCTTAAGCTGGAACCAAACACTAATAGGAGATTTGTCAAAAGTCAGGGCCACTTCCATTTGGAATCCCTTCATGATTGCCAATTTGTAAAAAGTATCTGAGACAAGTGTCAATCAATGTAGAAAGTTTCTTTTGCCAAGGTTAAGGACATGCCTGTGACACAGCCTCAGGAGGTCCTGAGGACATGTGCCCAAGGTGGTCGGGCACAGCTTGGTTTTGCACATTTTAGGGAGACGTGAGACATCAATCAATATATGTAACATATATGTTGGTTCAGGGAGAGGGAAGACAACTCGAAGTGGGTAGGGGGCTTCCAGGTCATAGGTAGAGAAGAGACAAATGATTGTGTGTATTCTTTCAAGTTTCTAATTATACTTTCACTGAATACACAATTTACTCATGAGAGGAGGGTAAAGGAATAGTCACTTATGCCTTAGTCTGGCTTGATGAAACAACAGGGCAGAGGAAGCAATTAGATATGCATTGTCTCATGTGAGCAGAGGAATGGCTTTGAGTTCTGTCTGTCCTTTATTTATAGGGAATTTCCTTGTGGGCAAATTGTGAGGGAGGTATGTAGCTTTTTAATCTTTGTAGCTATCATCGTTAGGAAGAGAATGGGAGGCAGGTTTGCCATCACAGTTCCCAGCTTGACTTTTCCCTTTGGTTTAGTGATTTTGGAGTTCTGAGATTTACTTTCCTTTCACACTCTTAAGTTCTGCCTTCCATAAAGTTCTAGGACATGAATATGATATAGCCACATTCCTGGCCACTTTATAACAAGGATGGACTTTCCTTCAGTTTCAAATACCTTGCTCCATTTTCATCTGGGATCTTATCAGAATGGCCTTTGCTGTCCATCTTTCTACCAGCATTCTGATCAGCACTACTTAGGCAACCTCTAAGAAAACTGAGGCTTTCCCTGGGGCTCTTTTCTGAGTCCTCATCAGAATCCCCTCACTATTTCATTCATGGCAATACAATTTTTCCCAGCATTCACTTCAAAACTGTTTCAGGCTGGGCGCAGTGGCTCATGCCTATAATCCCAGCACTTTGGGAGGCTGAGGTGGGTGGATCACTTGAGGTCAGGAGTTCGAGACCATCCTGGCCAACATGGCAAAACTCTGTCTCTACTAAAAATACAAAAATTAGCTGGGAGTGGTGGCGGGCACTTACAATCCCAGCTACTTGGGAGGCTGAGGCAGGAGAATAGCTTGGACCTGGGAGATGGAAGTTGCAGTGAGTCAAGATCTCACCACTGTACTCCAGCCTGGGCAACAGAGCAAGACTTCATCTCAAGAAAAGATCTGTAGTCAACTGTAAATAAAGACCAATCGTGGTGGGTCACTCCTGTAATCCCAGCACTTTGAGAGGCTAAGGCGGGAGGATCACTTGAGTCCAGGAGTTCGAGACCAGCCTGGGCAACATGGCAAAACCTTGTCTCTACAAGAAAAGAAAAATTAGCCTGGCATGGTAGCATGTGCCTGTACTCCCAGCTACTTGGGAGGCTGAGATGAGAGAATCGCTTGAACCCAAGAGGTGGAGATTGCAGTAAGCCGAAATCATGCCACTGCACTCCAACCTGGGTGACAAAATGAGACTCCATCTCAAAAAAAAAAAAAAAAAAAATCAACCACAAAAAACTCTTTCAGCCTCTACCCATTCACTAATTCCAAAGCCACTTCCACATTTTTCAGTTTATTACAGCAACACTCTACTCCTCTGGTACTGATTTCTGACCTAGTCCATTTGGTGCTGCTATAGCAAAATACCACAAATTGGGTAATATTTTTTCTTGAGATGGGGTCTTGCTGTGTTGCCCAGGCTGTTCTCAAACTCCTGGACTTAAGCAATCCATGACAGACTGAGTAATTTAATTTGTAAGAACAGAAATGTATTTTTCGCAGTTCTCGAGGATGGGAGGTCCAAGAACAAGGCACAAGCAGGTTCAATGTCTAGTGAGGACCCAGTGTCTGCTTTCAAGATGGCACCTTGAACTCTGTGTCCTCTGGAAAGAAGGAATGCTGTGTCTTCACATTTCAGAAGGTGGAAGGGCAAAAGGAAACAAACTCCTTCTGTCAAGCTCTCTCTTTTTTTCTTCTTCTTTTTTTTTTTTGAGATGAAAATCTCACTCTGTCGCCAGGCTGGAGTGCAGTGGCGCAATCTCGGCTCACCACAACCTCTGCCTCCTGGGTTCAGGCAATTCTCCTGCCTCAGCCTCCAGCATAACTGGGACTACAGGCATCTGCCAACAAGCCCGGCTAATTTTTGCATTTTTAGTAGAGATGGGGTTTCACCATGTTGGCCAGGTTGGTCTCCATCTCTTGACCTTGTGATCTGCCGGTGGCCTTCCAAAGTGCTGGGATTACAGGCGTGAGCCACTGCGCCCAACCCTCAACTTTTTTTTTTTTTTTTTTTTTTTGAGACAGAGTCTCACTCTGTTGCCAGGCTAGAGTGCAGTGGCACGATATTGGCTCACTGCAACCTCTGCCTCCTGGGTTCAAGCGATTCTCCTGCCTCAGCCTCCCGAGTAGCTGGGGCTACAGGTGTGCACCACTACACCCAGTAAATTTTTGTATTTTTGGTAGACACAGGATTTCACCATGTTGGCCAGGATGGTCTCCATCTCTTGACCTTGTGATCTGCCAGCCTCAGCCTCCCAAGGTGCTGGGATTACAGGAGTGAGCCACTGTGTCTGGCCTGTCAAGCCCTTTTATGAGGATATTAATCCATTCTTGAGGTCAGAGCCCTCATGACCTAACCATCTCCTAGAAGGCTATGTATTTCTGTGTTGTATACTATTGCACTGGGGACTAAGTTTCCAACACACTAATTTTTGTGGACACATTTGGGCCATAGCAGACATGTTACTGTACTCCTTCAGATCTTTGCTCAAATGACTTCCTTTTAGTGAGGACTCCCTTCACCTCCCTTTTTTGAGTCACACTCCTCTCTTGCGTGTCAGTTTTCTTCTTCTTGCCCTTCCAGGTCCACTCTCCAACCCTCCTCTGCTTCTCCCGCCAGTGGGCCAATCTGTACAAATTACATCATTGTGTTCCCTTGCACGGTGGCTTCCAGCTGAGTTTGGCCAACAGGGGACCTCTGGAACAAGATTGGAGGGAAGGAGCAGGTTGAAGGGGTTACTCCCCCAGCTTCCTCCTGTGGGCTTACCTTAGGCAAGTTTTGGGCTGGCTGGGTCCCAGGGAGCCTCCCTCTACATGACTCCCTTCTTTCGGGTTTCCTCTACAGATCATTGACTGATCCCTGGGGACGTAACAGACCCCAGTTATTTATGTGGTAATCCCTGCCATGGAAACATATACAGCAATTCAACCACAAACTCAATCTGCATGTGACATACACACAAGCCACAGTAAGGCACTGCATCTTGAAGAGAGCATCTGGAAGGAAAAAGCTGATCAAGATGACGAGGTGTTGCATCCCTTTAGTGCACTAGATCCATGCTTGGATCTACTGCAATAGCCACACCCCCATGGAGGTCTGAGGTGACCCAGTGAGGGTTCATTTGACATACAAAGAAGACATTGGTGCTCGTGGAGAGTGTATTACTTGCCAGCAACATTGGTCTGTGGCTCAGAGTGAACTAGGCATAATAACTTGTTGTCTGACCAATTCACTATTGATGGTTACAGAGGATTCTGATTACATGGGCATGCTATAGATATATAGGTGGCTGTTCTTTTCCAACAAGCAGGTAGCATCCAAACTTTTTTTTTTTTTAAGACAGAGTCTCACTCTGTCACCCAGGCTAGAGTGCAGTGACACAATCTCGGCTCACTGAAATCTCTGCCCCACTGGGTTCAAGCGATTCTCCTGCCTCAGCCTCCCTAGTAGCTGGGATTACAGGTGCCCACCACCACACGTGACCAATTTTGTTTTTATTTTTAGTAGAGACCGGGTCTTACCATCTTGGCCAGGCTGGTCTTGAACTCCTGACCTCGTGATCTGCCTGCCTTGGCCTCTCAAAGTGCTGGGATTATAGACGTGAGCCACCGTACCCGGCCTCGCATCCAAACTCTTAAGGCTGTGATGATTATCTTTGTCATGTGTTCGACTTTCCTGGTATGATACAATCTGACAATAGAATGCTGTTTACAACTGTGGATCCTGAATTCCATTTCAACATGGAATTCTCCTTTCCACTTGCAGGTGGTGGGTACAATCAAGTTTTGGTATGGCTGGTTCAGGGAGCAGCTACATCAGCCACTCCCTCATCATTCTTTGCAGGCACGTGGGAGGGAGAAGAGTTCACCCAATGTGCCAGGACCCCGGAATCTCTGTACCTAATTGCCTCTTCTTTTTTGAGCATTAACTCCAACCTTGGTTGATAAGTTCACATTGCTCTAGTTGAGGCTAACTGGGTGGACATGACTTTGGGTCTTTTTTTTTTTTTTTTTTTTTTTGCCTTTTTTGAAGGGCACTTGATGGACCTACACCTTGGGCAGGCAACTCTGACACTGCCTTTATCTCAAGGAGGGCAGTGTTCCTATCATCCAACTCCTCTGCAAATGGAGAACATTGCTATGGTCACTATGCCTGTGCAACCGGTTCCTTCTGCTCTGTAACCACCATCATCAGTCTCAGGAGATTTCCCTTGAGGGCAGAATAGTGACTGCTGGGTTTCTGTGAGGCCAATGCTCTAAGAAAAAGTACAGATCATTTGCCTGATTCTGGGGGTATGAGAGACCTCAGCTGATGTAGCAAGAACATACACAAGCAATATCAGAAAACAGATCAGGGTCGAAGAGTAAATAACCTCTCATCTACTCTTCCAGGTTTGGACAGGAAAAGCTTCAACAGCCTCTAGCAGCTGCCTAGGCCAGGCTCCATTCCACAAACCTACAGCACTGAATGTATCACCACCACTACCGCTACCCTCCACACCCAGCTATGGGAGACCTCGTTGGTGTCTCACTCTCTGACCATGGCAGGGGAATTGCTCCTAGCTGGCCATTGCCACAAACTGCTGTGTTTTGGGATGTGAAAGCAAAATAAATCTTGGGACCCCAAAACCACTAAGCCAAAGGGAAAAGTCAAGCTGGCAACTGTTAGGCAAACCCACCTCCCATTCTATTCCTAAACAAGATAACTACAAAGATTTAAAAAGCTATATATAGCCAGGCATGGTGGCTCATGTCTGTAATCCCAGCACTTTGGAAGGCTGAGGCAGGCAGATCACCTGAGGTCAGGAATTTGAGACCAGTCTGGCCAACATGGTGAAACCCCGTCTCCACTAAAAATACAAAAATTAGTAGTGGCAGATGCCTGTAATCCCAGCTACTAGGAAGGCTGAGGCAGGGAGAATTGGTTGAACCTCGGCGGTAAAGGTTGCAGTGAGCCGAGATCATGCCGCTGCACTTCAGCCTGGGAAACAGAGGAAGACTCTGTCTCAACAAACAAACAAACAAACAAACAAAAAAGCTGCCTACGTCCCTCACAGTTTGCCCACAAAGAAATGCCTTGTGAATAAAAGACAGACAGATTTTAAAGTCATCCCTCTGCTCATGGAAGGCAAATGCATATCTGACTGCTTCCTCTCCCCTATTGTTTCACTAAACCAGACTAAGGCATAAGTGACTATATCTCTACCCTCCTCTCTAGAGTAAGTTGTATATGCAGTGAAAGGCAAATTGTGAGGGAGCTAGGTGGCTTTTTCTTTTTCTTTCTTTCTTTTTTTTTTTTTTTGAGATGGAGTCTCGCTCTGTTTCCCAGGCTGGAGTAAGTGCCATGATCTCAGCTCACTGCAATCTTCTCCTCCCAGAAACTCAAAAGAATACAATCATTTGTCTCTTATCTACCTATGATCTGGAAGCCTCCTCCCCGCTTCGAGTTATCCTGCCTTTCTGGACCGAACCAATATACATCTTAAATATATTGATTAATATCTCATGTCTCCCTAAAATGTATAAAACCAAACTGTGCCTGACCACCTTGGACACATGTTGTCAGAAGCTCCTGAGGCTGTGTCATAGGGTGTCCTTATCCTTGGCAAAATAAACTTTCTAAATTGATTGAGACTTGTCTCAGATATTTTTGGTTCACAGGAGGAATTCAGTTGGGAGAATTATGGCCAAAGCTACAGATGGCACAACCATGTTCCCATCCCTGCAAGGAAGGTGTGGAGGTAAACTGGTAGAATATTGAGCAGTGCCCTATGTATCCCCAGGACTTGATCTGTGCTCTGGATATATGTCCTTCCTTGCTTTCTCTTTGGAAGGAATACCATCTGCATGTGAGTCCTTATGATAACCCAAGACCTGTGGGCATAACAATGTTCCCAGTCCCAGCCACTGGTGCTTTTGACAAGACATTCCTGGGTATTCAGTACATGGATTTCACCATTTTATGCAGATTTTCCTCCCATAATAGGTAGAATCTACAATCCACAAGTGCTCAGCACTTTATCCTAAATGAAATTGCCTCAGGGACAGCCAGGGTTCTCACTGGTGAGGTTATCGTGAACTCAGGTCATGCTGGATAACCACACAGCTTGCATTCTTTGTTGGTCAGCCAGGAGAGTAGCTGCACTGGACAATATCCCCTGCTGTTTCTGGATGCACACCTTTGGCCAAGTCCAGAAGCCCAAAGCTACCACGGGAACATGCCTAAAGGCTCCAGGCTACTCCTCTGTCTGAGCCTTGGGCTCTTTCCTCAGGCTTCACATGGTCTTCATGTCCAGGTGGCTCAGGCCTCCATGGTGGGCTTTGTACTATGACTCCAGGCCTCACTCCCTCTGCAGTATCTTCTCCAGCATTGCCAACAACCATTGGAAATCCCATTGTAAGCCCAGTTGATTTCAATTCCTGTTGGGCAGGCTTCTGTTTGATGAGCCCGTAGGTAAGAGGATGAACTTTGGAAAACCAAAAATTAGCCAGGTGTGGTGGCAGGTGCTTGTAATCCCAACTACTTGGGAGGCTGAGGCAGAAGAATCACTTGAACCCCGGAGGCAGAGGTTGCAGTGAGCCAAGATTGCACCATTGCACTCCAGCCTGGGTGACAGAACAAGACACCATCTCAAAAAAAAAAAAAAAAAGAAAAGAAAAGAAAAGAAAATCACTGGCATTTAGATGATATATAAAGCCATCACCAAGATTGTGAGATGGAGAAAAGAAGGGATCTGAGGAGAGAGCTCAAAGGTGAAAGAGATCTGGGCATTGAGTGAAGGCAAATCTATGCTGTATTGGAAGCCCCTGGGGGCTCACTCCAGGCTCTTAGCAAAGAGATAGCAGATGGACTCCAGAGAGGGCTCCTTTCCCCAAAGCAGAAATGACTACCTGGTCTGTACATGCCACAGGGGCTCCAGGTGCCCTCAGCGCTGCAAACAACCCCCTCTCCATGTCTGAGCTGGGGCCCGTTTTCTTTACTTACAAGACTAATCTCACATTTGCCTATACAAAAAATAGAGTAGGAAGGTGGGGTTCCCCTTCTGGAGCACTCTGTGTTGTTTCCAGCTATGCCCTGGTTCCCCGCACCTCTCTCCAAACGATGATGAGAAGTTGAACGACTCAATGCCTCATTCAGCTTCCACGCCTCTGTGCATTTCTCCAGTAAAGACTTTTCTGAGCTCACACTCAACGACTTTGTGGTATTTGCCTTCACTCAATGCCCAGATCTCTTGCACCTTTGACCTCTCTCCTCAGATCCCTTCTTTTTTTTTTTTTTTTTTTAAAGACAGGGTTTCACCATGTTGGTCAGGCTGGTCTTGAACTCCTGACCTCAGGTGATCCACCCGCCTTGGCCTCTAAAGTGCTTGGATTACAGGCGTGAGCCACCACGCCCAGCCTAGATCCCTTCTTTTCTCCATCTCACTATCTTGGTGATAGCTTTATGTATCATCTAAATGCCAATGATTTTCTTTTCTTTTCTTTGTTTCTTCTTTTTTTTATTTTTTTTTTTTATTTTTTGAGATGGTGTCTTGTTCTGTCACCCAGGCTGGAGTGCAATGGTGCAATCTTGGCTCACTGCAACCTCTGCCTCTGGGGTTCAAGTGATTCTCCTGCCTCAGCCTCCCAAGTAGTTGTGATTACAAGTGCCCGCCACCACACCTGGCTAATTTTTGTATTTTTAGTACAGATGGGGTTTTACCATGTTGGCCAGGCTGGTCTCAAACTCCTGACTTCAGGTGATCCACCCGCCTCAGCCTCCCAAAGTCCTGGGATTACAGGTGTGAGCCACCGCGCCCAGCCCAGACTTTTAACCCTTGTCATTATTCCCTAAACAATATAGCATAACAACTAAGTACATAGCATTTACATTGTATCAGGTATTGTAAGTAATCTAGAGACAATTTAAAATATACAGGAGGATGTGTGTCAGTGATACGCAAATATTATGTTATTTTATATCAGGGCTTAAGCATCCGTGGAGGGGTCCTGAAACCAATCCCCATGGAGATGGAAGGATGAGCGTATATGCAGAATCTGACACTTGCCCACTGCCTCTGCTGCGGGTCTGAGCCACCACCATACCTCGCCTGAACAAGAGTGGCAGTCTTTTAACTGGCCTCCCCACTCCCACTCTGCCCTCTAGTCAGTCATCAGCACTGAAGCCAGAGTGCACCTTTATTTATCTTAATAATTAAACATTTTTTGAGACAGGCACATGACACTACACCTGGATAATTTTTGTATTTTTTGCTGAGAACGAGATCTCACTATGTTGCCCAGGGTGACCTTGAACTAGAGTGCTCCTTTAAAAATGGGTCAGCTGGGCGCAGTGGTTCATGCCTGTAATCACAGCACGTTGGGAGGCTACTTGGTAGGCTGAGGCAAGAGAATCTCTTGAACCTGGGAGGCAGAGGTTGCAGTGAGCCAAAATTGGGCCACTGCCCTCCAGCCTGGGTGACAGATCAAGACTCCATCTCAAAAAGAAAAAGAAAAGAAGAAAAAAGTCAACGGGGCATGGTGGTTCATGCCTATAACCCCAGCACTTTTGGGAGGCCAAGGTGGGAGAATGGTTTGAGCCTACGAGTTTGAGACCAGACTGGGCAACATAGTAAGACTCCTGCCTCAGCCTCCTGAGTAGCTGGGATTACAGGTGTGTGCCACCATACCCAACTAATTTTGTATTTTTAGTAGAGACGGGGTTTCTCCATGTTGGTCAGGCTGGTCTTGAACTCCCGACCTCAGATGATCCGCCCACCTCGGCCTCCCAAAGTGCTCAGCCTCCTGAGTAGCTGGTATTACAGGTGACTGCCATCACAGCTGGCTAATTTTTGTATTTTTAGTAGAGACAGGGTTTCATCATGTTGGCCACGCTGGTCTCAAACTCCTGACCTCAAATGATCTGCCCGCCTCAGTCTTCCAAAGTGCTGGGATTACAGGCATAAGCCATCGTGCCCAGTCCTACATTCTTCTTTCTTAAAGGTCTTGATGCAGAGTGAGGACAATTACTTTCTCCCAGGAGGAGGAGGCAATGAGACTCCTGGTGATAAGAGTGACTAACATTTGCTGAGCTCTTGCTGCATGCCCGCTACTGGATTGTACATTTTAGGTGTTTTATTTCATGCAATCCTCACTCCTACCTGCAAGGAGGTAGGGCCTACTTCATTACCCCATTTTATGGATGAGCACATTGAGATCCAAGAGAAGCCAAGAAATCCAACCAAAGTCACACAGATAATAAGTAGGGAACTGGAATTTGAACACTTGCAGTCTGACTCAGAGGGACATCTACTGGATAGGTTTAGACCACGCAGGTAAGGTTTTCTATTTTCCCCCAAAGAGTAGGAGGCAGCATTGAAGGGCAAAGGATGAACATGCTCTCTCATGTGTACACGATGATGAATCATTCCTCCCTGTGGGTATACTGTGGGGGAATATCTTGGTTCATGGATGGAAAGCCCCTGGAAAAGGGCCTGGAGGAAGAGAAACATGCGAGTAAATTTCTCTTTAAATGAGGCTCAGGCTGGGCCAGAGATCTTACATGCGGGCATTTACTGCCATCCTGGGGTCACTGTGCTGTATGACATGCTGTGGGATGCCGTCTATCTAAATTCGGGAGGGGCAGGGCTGGTCTCCACAGTGAAAAATGGCTGCCTTCAGAACTTGGGTAGGAGAGTGGGAGGAGTTCTCAGGGAGGGCCTGGTGTCCTGGGGGCAAGGGCGGAGAACCTTGGAGTGGATTAACTGATTTAGATAGTCAGTGCTAGGTCTGGGGACAGAAACCTGAATGAGACTCAGTGCTTGCCCATAGGTAGTACTAGTGAGACCTCCCTCATCTCAAAAAAAAAAAAAAAAAAAAAAAAAGAAAGAAAGAAAGAAAAGAAAAAAAGGCCAGGCATGGTGGCTCAAGCACTTTGAGAGGCCGAGTCAGGTGGATCACCTGTGGTCGAGAGTTCGAGACCAGCCTGACCAACATGGAGAAACCCCGTCTCTACTAAAAATACAAAATTAGCTGGGCACGTTGGCGCATGGCTGTAATCTGAAGCTGAGGTAGGAGAATCACTTGAACCTGAGAGGCGGAGGCTACGGTGAGCTGAGATTGTGCCATTGTACTCTGGCCTGGGCAGCAAGAGTGAAACTCCATCTCAAAAAAACAAAACAAACCAAACAAACCCGAGTCATAATAAGAAGCCGAACTTTACAGAGCCCTTACTAGGTGCCAGGCTCTCTCTGGGCTGCCTGCTTCACGAGCACATTCCATTTAATCCTCACACCAATGGAGGAGTCTCGTCAGTGTCTGGGGAATGACAACACTCCTGGTCCAATCCCAGTCCTGCCACTTCCTGGGGACTTCACTTTCCAGAGCCTCAGTTTCTTGGATGTGAAATGGAGACAGAATAGAAGAAGAAGCCTTCTGGGATGGTGCAGACCAGAGGACACACACAGAGAGCTCTAAGGACCATATGTGGCACATTGTCAACACACAGTCTGTGTCCAAGAGACGGGCTGCCAGCTCTGAGCCAAGAGATTAACCAAGCAGCCAAGTGCGATGAAAAAGACGTGGGTAAACTTGCTATGTGACCTTGGTAAGCCATTTCCCTTCTCTGAGCCTTTTTAGCCAGCCACACAATGTGGAGTTTGGACAAAATCACTCAGATTTTTGGCTATGGGAGCTACAGAAGAAGATCGAGAAGGGTTTGCCTCCAGCCATCTCTGATCCTGAGCATCAGCAGAAGGAGATGGTGATTCAAGGCTCTGTTGAAATAATGATGTGGAGGCTGGTATGATCTGTGAGTTGCAGAGGAGCCTTGCTCCTCAAAGTGTGATCCTCACACCAGCCTCTGCATCATCTAGGAGCTTGTTGGAGATGTAGGCTCCCGGGTCCCACCCTGACCCACTGGCTCAGAACCTACCATGTAACACAGTTGCCAGGATACTTCCACACACTGGTAAGTGGACACTCACTGGGGGTGGGGCACTGCTTCTCAACCTTGGCCACACAGTGGAATCACCAAAGAGTCTTCAAAGATGGCAGGATCCAAACTGTGCCTCTGGGGATCTCTACTGTGGGACCCAGACACCAGTGGTTTTTAAGAGCTCCCCAGGTAATCCCAATGTGCAACCTCATCTAAGGCTGAGAAGGAACATTTGTTTTATCTTTTGTATCAACTAAAATCAATGATCTTCTAAAATGTTCACAGAGAAAGATCTGATATCTGCCACAGGTGCCAGGTAGAAGTTTGACATAAAAGCCAAGTCATGGCTGGGAGTGGTGGCTCACACCTATGTTCACAAAAAGAGTCAAACTGTAAAATATTTGAAGAGAAATATTCTGAACCAAGTATGAGTGACCATGGCCCCTGACACAGTCCTCAGGAGGTCCTGAGATTATGTGCCCAAGGTGGTTGGGGTTCAGCATTTTTTTTTGAGACAGTCTTGCTCTGTCGCCCAGGCTGGAGTGCAGTGGTGTGATCTTGGCTGGCTGCAACCTCTGCCTCCTGGGTTGAAGTGATTCTCCTGCCTAAGCCTCCCAAGCAGCTGGGATTACAAACACACATTACCATGCCCAACTAATGTCTTGTATTTTTAGTAGAGATGGGGTTTTGTCTTGTTGCCCAGGCTGGTCTCGAACCCCTGAGCTCAGGTTCTCTGCCTGCCTCAGCCTCCCAAACTGCTAGGATTACAGGCATGAGCCACTGCACCTGGCTGGTTTTATACATTTTAGGGAGGCATGAGACATTAAATACATTTAAGATGTACAATGGTTTGGTTTAGAAAGGTGGAACAACTCGATGTGGAGCTTCCAGGCTATAGGTAATTTTTTTTTTTGAGACGGAGTCTCTCTCTGCCACCAGGCTGGAGTGCAGTGGTGCAATCTCGGCTCACCGCAACCTCCGCCTCCTGGGTTCAAACGATTCTCCTGCCTCAGACTTCCAAGTAGCTGGGATTACAGGCATGCACCACCATGCCTGGCTAATTTTGTATTTTTTTTAGTAGAGATGGGGTTTCTCCATGTTGGTCAAGCTCGAACTCCTGACCTCAGGTGATCCTCCCGCCTTGGCCTCCCAAAGTGTTGGGATTACAGGCATGAGCCACTGCACCCGGCCAGCTGCTATAGGTAAATTTAAAAATGTTCTAGTTGACAACTGGTAGAGTTTGAGGACCTGAGATCAATAGAAAAGAAACCTTTGGGCTGAGGTAAAGGATTAGGGAGACCAAAGTTTTATTGTGCAGAGGAAGCTTATCGCTGGCAGGCTTCAGAGAGAATAGGTTGTAAAATGTTTTCTGATGAGACTTAAAAGGGTGCCTGACTCTTTGTTGATTATCTCCTGGATCTGAAAAGGAAAAAGAGAAAGGAGGATTCTCTACAGAATGTAGATTTTTCCCCCTCAAGAGACAAACTTCGCAGGGCAGTTTCAAGATATAAAAAGGAAATACATTTGGAGTTAAAACATTTTGATTTCTTTCCTTATTTGTTATGTGATGTTATTCTGGAGAGGTATGATGAGGCATGTTTGACTCCCACTTCCCATCATGGCCAGAACCAGTCTTTAGGTCTTTCAGGCTAAATGTTAAGATTGCCTTGGGTGAGAAGGAAGTCCATTCAGATGGTTGGGGGCCTTAGAATTTTATTTTTGGTTTTCACCTGTAATCCCAGCACTTTGGGAGGCAGTTATGGGAGGATCGCTTGAGGCCAAGAGTTTAAGACTAGCCTGGGCAAAAAAGGGAGACACCCCCCCATCTGTACCAAAAGCAATTAAAAAATAATAATTAGCTGGGCATAGTGGGCATAGCAGTGTGTCCTGTAGTCTCAGGTACTCAAGAGGCTGAGGCAGGAAGATTGCTTGAACCCAGGAGTTGGAGGCTGCAGTGAGTTTTGGTTGCCCCACTTGCACTCCAGCCTAGATGACAGACCACTACTTTGTCTTTTTTTTAGGCAGGGTCTCTCTCTGTCATCAGGATGGAGTGCACTGGTGTAATCTCATCTCGGCTCACTGCAGCCTTCACCTCAAGCAGGGCTTCTGCTTCAACCTCCAGAGTAGCTGGGACTACAGGGCAATGCCACCACACTTGGCTATTTTTAAATTTTTTGTAGAGACAAGGTCTCACTCTATTGCCCAGGCTGGTGTTGAACTCTTAGTTTCAAGCCATCCTCCTCCCTTGGCCTCCCAAAGTGCTTGGATTATAGGCATGAGCCACTGCGCCCAGTGTGCCCACTGTGACCTTGTTTTTTTTTTTTTTTTTTTAAAGCCAAATATCCATGACAAGAAGCCAAACTTTATGGAGCACTTACTTTGTGCTGGGTCCTGAGCCACCTGCTGGGATTACAGATGCACATTGCCACGCTCAACTAATGTTTTGTATTTTTAGTAGAGATGGGGTTTTGTCATGTTGCCCAGTCTGGTCTTGAACTCATGAGCACATTCCATTTAACCCACACAATAGCCAAGGTAGTATTATTGTCCCCGTTTTATAGATGTGAGGCAAACAGGTCATGATCCCTGGTCACACAGGCTCACACAGGCAGGGACCCACTGGGATTTGAATCCAGATTATCTATACATTTCACCATTAGGCTGACTCCAGTGGTATTCAAATTGGGTTCTTTGGAGCTTCAGGTTCCTCAGAGGTGCTTCAGAGAGCTTGTGTGGGGTTGGTCCAAGCCTGGAAGTCTCGCTCCTTTCCCTCTCCAGCTGGAAGTGACCCTGGTAGCCTCCCGTCATCTCTTTTCCACTTTGGGTTTGGCAGAGACTCCGTTTGGGGAGAGCATTCCTTTCTTCACCAAAAGTGTCTTTCAGCTGTAGAATCTGGGGGTTCCCACTGAAATCATCTTTGGTCATAATATACAGAGACTGGAAACAACCCAAATGCTCCTTAATTGGTGAGTAAATAAACAAACTATAGTCCATCTATACAGTGGAATACTACTCAGCAATGTAAAGACATGAGCTACTGCTACATCCAATAATGTGGATGAACCTCAAAGGCATGATGCTAAGTCAAATAAGACAAAAAGGCTACAGACTATACAATACCACTTACAGAACATTCTGGAAAAGGCAAAATGATAGGAAGAGAAAACAACTCAATGGTTGCCTGGGGGTGGGGATGGGAGAGAATACTAAAGAGCAGAAGGGACTTTGGGGAGGTGCTGGAACTGTGCTGTGTGTGAAGCACTCCGGTCACATGGTATTAGCCAGTGCTTTCTGACAGATCTCCCCCGCTTCCCCGCTGCTCAGGGACCCCAGAAGCTAATCCCCATGGCAGAGGCCACTCTGAGGGATTAGTGCCGGGGAAATTAGGCGCCACATCTGCCGGCCCCTGGAGAGCTTGGTAGAGCCTGTGCCTCAGAGCCCAGGAAGCCATTCCTGTTCTCTGGAACACAGGGGACTCCCAGAGGCACTGGTCAGCCAAACTGGGGCCTGAACTGCCCTGTTCTTGCTGGAACCTTCTGAAGAGGGTAAGTTGTGGCCAAGAGCCTGAGGGCCTGACCGGTTTGTTCTGAGCAGGCTGGAGGGGGAAGAGAAGCTGGAATTCAATGCAGGGGCACACAGGGTGACCAATGGTCCCATTTGCCTGGGACTCAGGGGTTTCTGGGAATGCAGGACTTTCAGTGCTAAAATCAGGACAGTCCTGGACAAACTGGCACCCTGGGTCACCTGGCAGGGGTTTCTCAGCCTGCTGTTTCTCTCACCTGGGAGGGGGAGTCATGTGAAGGGGAGGGTTGCTTTGCTCCCCCCCACATCCTCGGCTACCCTCTTTGTTTTCTAGCTTATCTCTTCCCTCCTCTTCTGTTTCCAGCCCCCCAGGACCTCTTTTTGCCTTTACTCCTCAGACTCAGTTTCCTGCTTACAGGATCTCCTGCGGTGTAGATCTCAATCCTCAAAGAGCCAGAATCTTCCATGCCTTGGAGAGAATGAAGACCCAGGTGAGGCACAGCCCCAAGAAGCCTTCAAATATTGGGCTAATTCCCCCATATTACCTTCACCATCATCATCACAGTTCTAGAGCTTGCGTCTGCAGGCTAGGAGCAGTTTCAAATATTTTACATAAACTCACTGAATTCTCAAAACAAACCAGAAACCAACTCTTTTTCCTTTTTTACACCCCCAGAGGCCTCTGCCTGGAGTGACCCCAGCTCATTCCCAGCTACCTGTTCAAAGACTCTCTCCTCCTCCCTCCCCTAGGCTGAGCTCATCTGTGTCTGTGAGCCCTGAAGCCCCTTATTACACCTTAGCTACCAGCTGGTGAACAGCTTTCTATGGGCTTTGCAAACACTATCTAATTATTTTCAACTAAACTCTATAAGATGTAGGAACAATTATCTGCATTATGCAGATGAGAAAACTGAGACCCAGAAGAGTGAGGTCATTTGTCCAGAACTAGTAAAGGCAGAGCCAGAGTCAAGTCCTGCTTCCCTGTCCCCAGGCCCTTGTGTCTGACCATGCCACCTTCCTGCTGGCTCCTTGAGGGCAGATGTGGCCCAGTACATGACAACCCCTTGTGGATTGTTTTCTGAATGAATGACTGGACAAAGAAGGGCAGTTCCACAGTGGTCCGTGAGCACGAGGAAGGAGGTGAGGGTGACTGCAGTGCAGACCAGCTGAGAAGAAGCAGGGGTTGGGGATGGTGTAGCCATTTTATAAGTGGGGTTTGGGAGATCCTTATTCTTCCTGGGTCCTCCCCTGCTGCCAGCAATTTCCAGCTGAGAAGGGAAAGGAGAGAGATTTCTAGTAGCTACTGCAAGTCAAAATGCGAGCAGCTGGCGAGCAGCTTAGAGATTAAATACTGACCCACCTTTGGGTCTGTTTGAATAAATCCTGAGATTGAAGACAGACTTGAGATGAGGCTGGGCCCCAGAGGAGGGCTACAAATTTGGGGTGCAGAGACCCCAGCTGCATTCTGAGGAGGAGTGGGGTGGTACATCTTACAGAGCTTGACTCTCAGCTCTGCCATTCACTGCTCATGGACCCAGCAAGTCAATTAATGTCTCTGAATTTTATTCTTCAGCGAAAAATAAACTAAGGATGTGCTGGTCACATCTTAGGTGCCAGTTAAGGTATAGCAGCTTGCCTTCCCATCAAGGGGTCCTCACTGCACCTGCAGCTCTGTGTTCACGCTAGGAGGGGAGCATCTTCCATATGATCCTGTGACAGTGTCTGACAGCCTTCCATTCACTCCTTTGTGGCCGAGGCATAGTCTTGTATCTGAGATTACTCCTCCAACAGATGGAGAATCCCAGTGCTTTTGGGATCTTTAATGGCTTTATTTTATAACATTTGAAGTATCATTTACATGAAATAAAATCTGTGCAGTTCTATGAATTTTTTTTTGAGACAGAGTCTTGCTCTGTTGCCCAGGCTGGAGTGCAGTGGCATGATCATAGCTCACTATGGTCTCTAACTCCTGGGCTCAAGCAATCCTCACACCTCAGTCTCCCAAGTAGCTGGGGCTACAGGTGCATGCCACAATGCCTGCCTAATTTTTTCTATTTTTTTTTGTACAGACAGGGTCTCGCTATGTTGCCCAGCCTGGCCTTGAACTCCTGGCCTCAAGTGATCCTCCTGCCTTGGCCTCCCAGAGTTCTATGAGTTTGAACAAATATATACAATCCTATAACCACCACCACAACAAACACATAGCACAGTTCCATCACCTTCCCAAAGTCCTTCTGCTCTTTAGTAGTCTACCCCAATCCCTATCCCCAGGCAACCATTGAGTTGTTTTCTCTTCCTATCATTTTGCCTTTTCCAGAATGTTCTATAAGTGGTATTCTGTAGTCTGTAGCCTTTTAGTCTGGCTTGTTTCACTTAGCATCATGCCTTTGGGGTTCATCCACATTATTGCATGTATCAGTAGCTTGTTGCTTTACATTGCTGAGTAGTATTCCACTGTATAGATGCACTACAGTTTGTTTATTTACTCACCAATTGAGGAGCATTTGGGTTGTTTCCGGTCTATGAACATTATGACCAAAGATGATTTCAGTGGGAACCCCAGATTCTACAGCTGAAAGACACTTTTGAAATCACACAAGATTTCTAGATGTAAAAGTAAACTCTTTACAAGTAGCCCAACCCTCTTCTTCAATGACTGGAGAAGTAGAGGCCCAGAGAAGGGAAGAGACTTGTCCAGAGTTGCAGCTGACTCAGGAGGTAGAGCTAAGATTTGAACCCAAGTCTTTCAACTTGCACGATAATGTCAAGTTCAAAAGAATTTCCTGAGAACCTGCTGGTGCCAGGTGGGGTCCCGGGTGTCGAAGGCATAAGAGCCAGGAGGAAATTCTCTACTGGTGCTGGAGAGAATCCTCACCTCGTAGGGACACAGACAAAGAAGCCAGTAGTAGCTAGTTACCATGAGCAGCTCTGCCTAAAGGAGAATGAGAAGGCTTCACAGATGCCCATGGGTGTTAAGGGAAGAACACAGTTTGTCGATGGAAAAGGATAAAAGGAAACCACAGCCCCAGGGAATGGCAGGTGGAAAAGTACAGACAGGGGCAATGATGCGGGAGGTGGGAGCATAAAGACACAAGGGCAGGGAAAGGGCTGGTGGAGTTCATTGGAGTCGGATCATAGGAAGTCTCTCTTGCCAGATTGTTTCCTGTAAAACAGCACCTGGCACACTGTGCTCAACATGTGAGCGATCTTTGTTATGAAAGAGAGTGCAGGGTTGGACAGGGAGGGATGGAACATAAACTCAGCTAGACTCTCCTGGAACAGAGCCCAGAAGGCAGATGTCAGTATGTACAGACAGTTGATATATTTCAGAGTTGGCATATGAGTCGATGGGGGACAGGTTGGTGTATTTAATGAATAGTGCCAGACTATTGATTATCCATACGGAAAAATAAAATGGGATCCCTATCTTATTCTATAACCAAAAATTCTTTTTTGTGTGAAAGTACAAAAATTTTTGTCTGTGACCTCTGTGAAGAAAAAGATTTCTTAAGCGCACACACGCACACACCATACACACAATGCAAACCAAAAAAGACGATAGTGATAAATTTGGTAACAACTGAAACCAAAACCAAAAGCCCTCCTATTAAAAAATACTGTAATAGCTGGCCAGGCACAGTGATTCATGCCAGTAATCCCAGCACTTTGGGAAGTCAAGGTGGGAGGATTGCTTGAGCCCACGAGTTTGAGACCAGCTTGAGCAACATAGTGAGATCCTGTCTCTACAAAAAATACAAAAACTGATCACATCACTGCACTCCAGCCTGGGTGACAGAGTGAGACTGTCTCAAAACAATCCCAAAATACTGTAATAACTAATAGGGCTTACAATGTGTCAGGCAATGTTATTTTTATATATTAACTCATCTAATCCTTACAAATTGATGAGTTAGGCACTGTTATCATCCCCATTTTACAGGTGAGGAAACAGAAGCGCAGAGAGATTAAGTGATTTTCTTAAGGTCATACAGTGGTAAGTGGCTGAGCTAAGATTGCAAATCAGGCAATCTGGCCATGGATTCACCACTACACTATTCTACCTCTCCACAAAAGTTATCAACGCGGAGTGAAAAGCAAGCCACAGACAAGAACTCTAATAAGTAAAGAAAAGAAAATAGAAAAGAACCAGGTAAAGGAGAACAGTCCAACTGCAGAAGATCAAACCCAGATACATACAATAAACACATAAAAGGTATTCAACATTATTAGTCATCAAGAGGCTGCAGATTAAAAATATTAATAGCAATAAGAATCAAAGGTGGTAGGAGTATAGGCCAGGCGCAGTGGCTCATGCCTGTAATCACAGCATTTTGGGAGGCTGAGGCGGGCAGATCACGAGGTCAAGAGATCGAGACCATCCTGGCTAACATAGTGAAACCCTGTCTCTACTAAAATACAAAAATTAGCTGGGTGTGGGTGCCTATAATCTCAGCTACTCGGGAGGCTGAGGCAGGAGAATTGTTTGCATGCATGAGGCGGAGGTTGCAGTGAGCTGAGATTGTGCCACTGCACTCCAGCCTGGAGCCCAGCAAAAGAGCGAGACTCTGTGTTACAAAAAAAAAAAAAAAAGGTGGTACAAGTATAAATTGGAATGACAACTTTAGAGAGGAACAGAATAGCATGTGGCTAAGTTGAAGAAGCTTGTACCTTGCTACCAGAAATGTCACTGCTAGCACAGAGTTTCCAACTGTACTGTAAAATAGTCATGTTTTTAAGGTAGCCTGGCTGCAGGCTCTAACTACTACACCACCCAGTATGTCTATACAACAACACACTCTACAGAAACTAAAATGAATAACCCAGAACTGTAGTCAGCTAATTGAATAAAAAGCAAGTTACATTGCAGGAGGCTTATACAGTATGAAATCATTTATGTACGTTCAAAAATGTGGAAAATACTACATGCTGTTTATGGAAACATAAACACATAGTAAAAGAATAAACACGTGCACAATTGTGATAAACACCAAGATTAGCATGGGTGTTACGTTTGGGGGGAGCAGGAAGGAACTGAGGTCCACAAAAGGTACACAGAGGGCTTCACCTCCACCTAGGATGTTTTATTTCCATCCAGTCATTCATGTAATCAATATTTATTGGCCGGGTGGCTCATGCCTGTAATCCCAGCACTTTGGGAGGCTAAGCCGGGTGGATCATTTGAGGTCGGGAGTTTGAGACCAGCAGGACCAACATTGAGAAACCCTGTCTCTACTAAAAATACAAAATTAGTTGGGTGTGTTGGCAGATGTCTGTAATCCCAGCTACTCGGAAGGTTGATATGGGAGAATCACTTGAACCTGGGAGGCGGAGGTTACAGTGAGCCGAGATTGCCCCATTGCACTCCAGTCTGGGCAAAAAGAGCGAAACTCTATCTCAAAAAAAAAAAAATCCACAAATATTTATTAGGGTCTGCTATGTTCCAGGAACTGTTCTGGGTACTAGGAATACCTCAGCAAACAAAACAAACAACAATCTCTATGGGATGGGGAAACTGAACAAAGTAAATAACTAATGACATAATATATGAGAAAAATGTGACATAATGTTAAGATTCAACAAAGTTGAGTGCTAAGTGCCCAAGGATTCATTACATTATGTCTCTCTCTCTCTATATATGTGTATATATATATGTGTATATATATATTAGACAGAGTCTCGCTCTGTTGCCAGGTGCCAGGCTGGAATGCAGTGGCATGATCTTGGCTCACTGCAACCTCTGCTCCCAGATTCAAGCAATTCTCCTGCCTCAGCCTCCTGAGTAGCTGGGACTACAGGCACGCACCACCATGCCCATCTAATTTTTGTATTTTTAGTAGAGTTGGGGTTTCACCATGTTGGCCAGGATGGTCTTGATCTCTTGACCTTGTGATCCGCCTGCCTCAGCCTCCCAAAATGCTGGGATTACAGGCGTGAGCCACTGTGCCCGGCCCTGAAGGAATAATCTTGAATTTCTTACCAGCTCTCTCATTTTGTAGGCCTGCTAAGATAGACAGAAAAGGCTCAGGGGAAAGCAGGGAAGACTCCTGTTCCCAGTACAGTTTAGGCCGCAGGGAACATGATGATAGGTCAAAAGAGGTCACATGTCAGATGAGAGTCAGGCACAATGGATTCACTACCACCTTGCTCTGCGACCTTCAGCAAGTCACTTAACCTCTCGGAGTACATTTTATTATCTCTAAAAGGGGCAAGCCAACTTCATGGGATGGTTGTGAGTTATAATAAGAAGATAATACAAGTTAAGGGACAAGGGCAGGTCAGGGCATAAAGCTAGCATCCAATATATGATGGCTATTCTTCTTTAGATAGGTCCTTTTCTTCCTGTAACCTCAGTTTTCCCACCTAGAAATGAGAAGGTTCCACAAATGGTATTTAAGGCTCTTTCAGAACTTTGGCTGAGTAGGTTGAAAACTGGGCTTTGGGTTCAAATCCCAGCTCTGCAACTAGCTGTATGACCTGGGGCAAGTCACTTAACTTCTCTGAGCCTCATCTGTAACATAAGGGCATTAATGGTGCCTGCCTCACACTGACATTACTCTTAAAAGGCTTAGCATGGGCTTAAAAGGCTTTGGGATACTAGCTGGAAGTGGCACTGCATTTCCAGGGTCTAGGTTGACTATGAGGGAACACACAGTTCTTCTTGGGGGCAAGGAAATACCCAAGACTGGGTAATTTTTAAAGGAAAGAGATTTAACTGACTCACAGTTAAATATGGCTGGAGAAGCCTCAGGAAACTTACAATTATGGCGGAAGGGGAAGCAGACATGTCCTTCTTCACATGGTGGCAGGAAGGAGAAGTGCCGAGCAGAGGAGGATAGCCCACACATCCTCCCTCTCCAGTCTCTCAGCCTCCTCCTTACCTGCCCTCTACTTCCCTCTCTGGCAGGCTTTAGGACCTGCTCACATCATCTCCACATTCTGTGTTGCCTGCCTTGCCTTGACCCATCTCCTACACCCATCTTTGGGAAAGGACCCCATTTCTCTGCAGCACCATCCTTCTAGAGGTATCTGCACAAGTCCTTTTTCATTGTAAAGGTTTTTCTACTCACTTTGGCAGAGAAAAATGAGAGATGTGGCAACATCACCAGCCTTCCAGAGTTGGCTAGCACCGTGGAGTACCAGCCACGTGTTGAGAGCTTTACACGTGCCTGCTGGGTGCTCTTTCACAGGTTCAAGAACACTAAATTGGAGGATTGGGAGAGGCAGATGTTCTGGAAAGTGGGTGTGCGGAGGGATGGAGGGAAGCTTCGTCCTGCACCCTCGGCACCCACATACGCACTCCATAAGCATGCATTGGGCAGCCAGGATAGACCAGAGGCCACAGAGGAGAAAAGTGAAGAAGGGGCCCTGTCCTTGGAGAGCTCCCACTCTAATAGGTAGATCAGCTAATATGGTAGAACAATTATTGTACTACAGAGAGTTGGATTTGTACCCTGGCTTGTTCCAAGTACCTTGAGAGGAAACATGGGTAAGGAGATGATATGGTTTGGCTGGGTCCCCACCCAAATCTTGTCTTGAATTATAGTTCCCATAATCCCCATGTGTCATGGGAGAGACATGAGAGGAGGTAATTTAATCATGGGGATGATTACCCTCATGCTGTTCTTGTGATAGTGACTGAGTTCTCAGGAGATCTGATGGTTTTATAAGGGGCTTTCCCCCATTTTGCTCATTCTCCTTCCTGCTGCCATGTGAAGAAGGACATGTTTGCTTCCCTTTCCACCATAATTGTGAGTTTCCTGAGGCATCTCCTGCCATGTGAACTGTGAGTCAATTAAACTTCTTTCCTTTATAAATTACCCAGTCTTGGGTATGCCTTTATTAGCAGTGTGAAAACAGACTAATACAAGAGTAGAGGAAAGCTTCCTGGAGGAAGTGACATTTCAGCTGGTCTTAAGATATTCCACTAAGTCCATAAGGGAGTGAGGTACAGCAAGCAGAGATGTGGGTGCTCTTGCAGGGAAGAACTATTGAATAAGTCACACTAGGAAGGGCACTGGTTTGACAGGCGTGAGATTTATCTAAAGCTGTGGGCTCTCATGACATCTGGCTAACCTGAGGCTAGGAGGGGGCAGGGTTAAGGTCCCTCTCTTCCCTCTGGCTGACCCCCAAGGGGACTGTACCCTACGTCCTTACTCCCCTAGGCTGGCTGGCACCTCAGCTTCCTGAAAGTGAAGACGTGGCTCCTCCTCGCCATCTGCAGCTTCTCCTGCCTGCTCTCCGTGGTCATGACTGGCTGCTTCCTGTGGCAGTATTACCTCCCCAAGCTGAAGACTGGTGAGTGCAGAGACAGCCTTGGGTTTTTCCCCATAGGCCTGTGGGTCCTCCTGGGCTTTGAGCTGCCACCCCTGATCCTAAGGTGTAGGGGGGACCATAAGATTTAGACCCAGAAGCTCTGTCCTCCATTCTCAGTCCAACTCTCACTAACTGTGCATCTCTGGGACATTCTGGTCCAACTCTCACTAACTGTGGCCTCTCTGTGCCTCGATGCCTTCATGTATAAAATGAGGATCCTGATGCCGCTGGGGTTTCTTCAAGATGCCCAGTTTGAGGGTAAAATTCAGGGACACCAAAAAAAAGAAAACCAAAGAGCAAACAGTGTTTCCCTTCCTCTGCCTTCAGCCACCATGGTGGAATCCCCAGGCTGCAGTCCCCTTTCAAGACCCTCCTGCAGCTGTATCTAAGACCTCGATAGAAACAACTCACAGGTGTTCAGAAGCAGCAGCTGCCATGCCTGGGAGCCTCTTCTTCCTGGTGGGTCAAGGCCCAGTAAAGGAGCCACCACTGCTGGTGATGCTTACCAGGCCCACTGCTGGTACAGCAATCCCTGGGACTGCCAACCTGTTGGCATCCTGGGTGGTCCAGGGTCCCATGTCTGTGCAGAAGTCAGGGAAAGAATGCCTGTCTCCATTCCTCTGTGTCATCCTATGTTACAGATGCTCCAAAGGTCAGTGAGGTGCCCTGGGCTCCCAAGTCCCACAGAGGTTTTTGCAGAAATGACTCCTTTTATTTTCTTGCCAGCTCCTTCATCTCCCACCCACAGCCCTTTCTTTCTAGGGTAAGTTTCCTTATGAAGGGCTTCTTAGTCTTTCAAGCACATAGACCCTGGGTAGGCAGGCTGGCCCATCCTCTAGGGCCATGCTTCTCAATCTACTAACCTACCAATTCATAGCGGACCAGTATCATTTACAAATACATAAGAATTAATTATTAGAGAAATATAAAAAGACGTGCAAAACAGAAGCCCATATTTTCAATTATTAGTTTCAACAGATGCAAAATTACTTCATCAAACAGCAAGAAAAGTTCTAAATGCTTTACCTCAAACTTGCACTTAATTTGTCACGAATGGGAAACAAATAGTTCATGGTCTGCAGACCACGCTGATCTAGGTGCTCACCCTCCCATGGGCATCACCTGAGAGGTGGTTAGACAAGCGGACTCTCAGGCCCCACCCCATATCCACTGAATCGAATCTGGAGTCTCGCTCTGTCACCCAGGCTGGAGTGCAATGGTGCCATCTCAGTTCACTGCAACCTCTGCCTCCCTGTTGAAGCGATTCTCCCGCCTCAGCCTCCTGAGTGGCTGGGATTACAGGCACCTGACACCACACCTGGATAATTTTTGTATTTTTAGTAGAGGCGGGGTTTCACAATGTTGGCCAGGCTGATCTTGAACTCTTGACCTCAAGTGATCCACCCACCTCGGCCTGCCAAATTGCTGGGATTACAGATGTGAGCCACCTCACCCAGCCATGTTTTGTTTTTTTTTTTTTGAGACAGAGTCTGACTGTGTTGCCCAGGCTGAGTGCAGTGTTGCAATCTCAGGTCACTGCAACCTCTACCTCCCAGGCTCAAACCATTCTCCCACCTCAGACTCCCGAGTATCTGGGACCAGGCATACGGCACCACGTCGAGCTAATTTTTGTAATTTTTGTAGAGACAGGGTTTCGTCATGTTGTCCAGGCTAGTCTCAAACTCCTGGGCTTGAACGATCTGTCCTCTTTGGCCTCCCAAAAGTGCTGGGATTACAGGCGCGAGCCATCTCACCCAGCCAACCCTGCCTGTTAAGATTCCTCGGTGATTTTTCGTGTGTGCACGTTAAAGTGGGAGGAGCACCACTGTGACACCAGCCCCTACCTGGGTCTCAGGCTAAGCAAAGCCTAGGTTCTAGCTGGGACCACCCTATCCTGTGAAACCCACGTCATGACATTGTTGAGGCATCCTCCCTAAGGTTTGTAATTTTCCTGTTTGGAACCGTGTCAGTTATCTATTACTAAGTAACAAACCACCTCAAAGCCTACTGGCTTCGAACAAAGCAAGGGATTATTTCCCATGATTATGTGGGCTGGCTGGCAGCTCTGCTGCTGGTCTAGCCTGGGCTGTCTCCGGTGCAGAGGGCAAGTCAGTTTGTGGTGTGAGGGGCTCTCCCTCAGTGTAGACGCTCTCTCAAGGCCGCTATCCCAGACCTGTCCACAAGGTGGCAGCGTTCGCAGGGAGTAAGCACCTTAAGGTCTAGCTTAGGAAGGTCGCAATTTGTTCTGTCTCATTCTTTTGGCAAAGCAAGTCACAAAGCCAGCCAGCTTCGAAGCCGGAAGGAGCTGACAGAATATATGGTCATATGGCTGAGCGCGGTGGCTCATGCCTGTAATCTCACTACTTCATGAGGCCGAGGTGGGTGGATCACCCGAGGTCAGGCGTTCAAGACCAGCCTGGCCAACATAGTGAAATCCCAGCTTTACTAAAAATACATAAATGAGCCGGGTGTGGTGGCAGATGCCCCTAGTCCCAGCTACTTGGGAGCCTGAGGCAGGTGACTCGCTTGAACCAGGGAGGCAGTGGTTGCAGTGAGCTGAGATTTCACCATTGCACTCCAGCCTGGGCAACAGGGTGAGACTCCATAACAACAACAACAACAACACAAAAGAATTTATGGTCATATGCAACCTCCCACAGGGACCTTGTCTCAGTTTTGGGTGGAGTCTCAGGGCACAGTGGAAGATGAGGAGGATGTATTAATAGTCCTGGCGGGGGGATGCTCATCCGCCTTCACACCCACTCCAGCCTTAGAGGAAAAGGCTTGGGTGCTGCTGTGATGATATCATAGCCTGAATCCTGGCCTGCCAGCTCCTCACCTTTTCCCCTGAGGTGCTGAGGAAGCCACACACCCCAACAAAGACAGAACAGGTTCAGGCCCCCACAGCCCCGATGCTCAGCTTTAGTGAGACAATGAGCTGTCGCTGTGGTTTAGGCCTCAGTCATAAGTGGGGTGGGAAGTCCACCCAAACACATAATCAGGATGAGGACAGACAGACGTGGCTGAGCCTGCCCCATGCAGCCAGAATGGTCTGAGTCTACTGACCACAGGGAGATGGGAAACTGGTTAGGCAAGGGAGAGGGGAGTGCAGTGACCACCAACCAGGAGCTGTGGCCGATGGATGTCACCTGCGGGGCTGGGCCTTCTCCCCAAGGACACACTCTGCTCCATAGCCCCTCAGGGCCTATGGCAGGTCTCTACATCTTGATATCTCTGGCTCAGCTGGGAAGGGCTGTCCTCGAGGTACTCCTCCGGCCTTTGTCACCACTTTCCCCCTATCTCCTAGATTCCTATCCTGATCTCTGTCCCCTCCTCACCATGTGATGTTTGCTCCAGGTTCCCTGGGACCAGAGGAGACCTCTGCCCCTGTGAGGATGTGTCCCCGGCACCCTGAGCCCGTGCCCCTGGTCCACCCACTCCCTGTGTTGAGGGAGGCCCTGGAAAAGGTCAGTGATGGCCCATCAGGGAACTGGGCATGTGGGCTGGACCTGGGTGATGAAGGGGAGGGCAGTCCCTCTGTGCTGGCAGTGGCATTCACTCATTCATTCGTTCATCCATCCAACATGTATTCCTTGAGCATCTACTCTGTGCTAGGCACGAGGAATATGGCAGGAAGAAGATATTTACCTGCTCTCAAGAAATTACTGATCTGGAAGTGAGAAGAACAGTGAAGACATCAAACATTTATAACACTGGGGCAAGAGTGAGGGTAAGAAAAGTTAGGGAACTTTGGGAGCACAAAGGAATGGGCCTTAGGGTCAGGGAGGGCTTCTGGAGGAAGTGGTGTCTAGGCTGCGATATGAACAAGTAGCAGATGCCCAGATGACCTGTGTCTGGTGAGGGAGGCTGGAGTGGAGGGCTGTGCTCAAGACAGGTGGCATAGCACCTGCAAGGGCCTGGAGGCTGCAGAAAGTACATGACACATGCAGAGAATTGAGAGGCCATAGGTGGGAGGTGGGGAGGACGAGCTGGGAGAGGATGACCGAGCCCATATTGCAGAGGCCACTGTAATATGATTAAACACTCCGTGCCCCCCAACACATTTACCATTGCAGGATGACCAAACCCTAGAGGGAGGTGTCAGTCAGCTCTAGTCTGTGCCAGTCAGACCCCAGTGACTTGGGTCACCCACCCTGGGAGACATGGAGATGAGTGAAACATGATCAGAAATATATGAGCCATAGCATGGTTGGGGAGACTCGAAACTGACATCTGAGGAAGAGTTAAAGGGAAAGAAGTGTTGAGTCCCAAGAAGAGAGAAGGCATGGGCCAATGCAGAGACAAAAATCGCTGTTTGCAAACACCTGAAAGGCTTTTGTGGAGGGGAGAGAACAGAAGGGTGCTATGTGGCTTTCAGGAGTTACAGCAAATTTTCAAAAGAGCAACAATAATAACCATGCTGCCTTCTGTTGAGCGTCTGGTATGTGCCATTGCCATGAAGCCTCTTACACGCACTCTTCATGGATTCCTATCTACAGAGGGGACAGAGGCTCAGAATGTTAGTGCAGGGATGGAGAGTGGAGGTGGACAGAGCTCAGCCAAGGATATGTAAAATCACTTGGCAAGGTGGTCCGGCAGCTAATTAAGACTGGGCTGGGCGCAGTGGCTCATGTCTGTAATCTCAGCCCTTTGGAAGGCCGAGACGGGTGGATCACCTGAGGTCAGGAGTTCAAGACCAGCCTGGCCAACATGGTGAAACCCTGTCTCTACTAAAAATACAAAAATTAGCTGGGCGTGGTGGTGCCCATCTGTAATCCCTACTACTTGGGAGGCTGAGGCAGGAGAATCTCTTAAACCCGGGAGGCAGAGGTCACAGTGAGCCGAGATCACGCCACTGCACTCCAGCCTGGGTGACAGAGCGAGACTCTGGTCTCAAAAAACAAAAACCAAAAAACCAAAAAAACAAAACAACAGCAAAAAAGAACTGGGGCTGGACTTGGCACACGGTTCTAATCTTGATTCCATCAGCCAGTAGCCACATGGGCAAGTCATCACAGATCTCACAGGGCCCCATTTCTCATCTGCAAAATGGGCAGAAATTAGCACTGACTTACGAGGATTAAAGGAGACGATGTATGATAATCACTTTATGCCATGCCTGGCACATTTTATTTATTTATTTTTATTATATTATTTTTTTACTGTTGCTATAACAGCCTGGCACATTCTAAATGTCCAATAAATGTCGGCTGTTATCATCATTGTGCTGCATCATTGATAATAATGAGGTATTTTTTAATAAATGTTCAGGCTAGGTGAGGTGGCTCACACCTGTAATCACAGTACATTGGGAGGCCGAGGTGGGAGAACTGCTTGAGGTCAGGAGATGGTGACCAGACTCGTCTACACAGTGAGACACTGTCTCTACAAAAAAGTTAAACAATTAAACTGGGTGTGGTGGCATGTGTCTGTACTCCTAGCTACTCCACAAGCTGAGGTGGGAGGATCACCTGAGCCCAGGAGGTCGAGGCCGCAGTGAGCTGTGTGTGAGCCACTGCACTCCAGCCTGGGAGACAGAATGAGACTTCATGTAAAAAAAAAAAAAATTAACCAACAAATAAATGTTCAAAGAGGGCCAACCGCTCTGCATTAATAGTGAATTCTCCAACATCAGGGGTTCAGGCTAGGCCTATTGGAAGTTTTCTAGGGCATCTGACATGGGTTTGAATATAAAGCAGACATAGGTTTGACTATAAAGCAGTAGTTTTTTTTTTTTTTAAAGTAGAGTTTTGCTCTTGTCACCGAGGCTGGAGTGCAATGGCACCATCTCAGCTCACTGCAACCTCTGCCTCCTAGGGTTCAAGCAATTCTCCTGCCTCAGCCTCCCAAATAGCTGGGATTACAGGTGCCTGCCACCATGCCCAACTAATTTTTTGCATTTTTAGTAGAGATGGGGTTTCACTATGTTGGCCAGGATAGTCTCGAACTCCTGACCTCAGGCAAACTGCCCACCTTGGCCTCCCAAAGTACTGGGACCACAGGCGTGAGCCACCCCGCCGGGCCTTAAAGCAGAAGTTTTAACCCTCTGTCCTTTTTTCTTTTGCTAAGAAACTGTTTCTTTGAGCAAACATCTTATGAAGAAGCCAACAGTGGGGGCCCCAGCCCATGGGGTATGGTTTGGAGGCTCACTGGGATACTGTGTACAGGGTGTGGCTGTGCAGGATGACTGCTGAGGGTGAGGGCAGGGGGCCTGTCACTGTACCCGTTCTTCTCCCTCAAGGTGGACCAGATCCTGCACCAGGCAATGTCTGCCCCAGGCGTGGCTGCCATGTCTGCAGTTGTCATCCACAATGACACTGTGCTCTGGACAGGGAACTTTGGGAAGAAGAATGGCTCAGACCCGACTTCTGGGACCCCCAATGAGTACACCATGTACAGGTCAGCTGGGTGATCTCTAGGGTCCTGTGGAGGGGGAAAGGGTTGGGAGGGCAAGGGGGACCTAGGAGGTAAGGATACTGAAGAGAATCATGGTTGGGGTCTAATCTGCCAGGGCCTGTTATGAAGTCTTGACGATTTTTTTTTTTTTGAGACGGAGTTTTGCTCTTGTTGCCCAGGCTGGAGGGCAATGGTGCGATCTCGGCTTACCACAGCCTCCGCCTCCTGGGTTCAAGCGATTCTCCTGCCTTAGCCTCCTAAGTAGTTGGGGTTACAGGCATGTGCCACCACATCCAGCTAATTTTGTATTTTCAGTAGAGACGGGGTTTCTCCATGTTGGTCAGGCTGGTCTCGAGCTCCCGACCTCAGGTGATCCACCCACCTTGGCCTCCCAAAGTGCTGGGATTACAGGCGTGAGCTACTGCGCCCCGCCTGTCTTGACAATTTTATAGAAGAGGAGACTAAAGTCCAGAGAGGACCAGTGAGTGCCCAATGTTACATCACAGGGGTAAAAGGTCACGAAGGAATCCCTTCTGGAAAGAACCTTGGCTCTAAACCTCCCAAAATAAAAAAGGCTGCCTTGTGCCCATCCCCTTAACCCTGACCACGTGCCACAAAGGAACCATAATCAGTTCTTGGGTCCTTGCCCCAGGTTCCTGTCAAGTGGCAGCAGTGGTCCAGATGGAAACAGCCGAGGACGTTCAGTTGCATACTGGGAGTCTCCCCTCCTGAGAGCTGCCTGCAGGGTCCTCATAGCTCACGATGCAGAGTGAATACATTTGTTCCTGGGGACACTGTGGGTTTTACAGGAGTCCAGAGGGAATTGCACTGACACTGCACCTGCTCCGTGCCAGGCATGGGACCAACAGTTCTATCTGCTCTCACGTATTAAGCACTTAGCACCTCCCAGGTATGCAGACAGGCACTTTGCACACACGACCTCATCCCATCCTTTTATCAATACAACCGGTGAAGCAGGCGATGAGATGGAATCTCGCCCGAGGCCACAGGGCCAGTGAGAGGCAGAGGCACCATCCAAACCCAGGTCTGTTCCCGAATGGGAAATGCCTGGTAAACAGCCTGGCACAGGATATCCATCCCACCTCAGCCCCTTTGCTCTGGTCATGTTCTCAAGCATCCCAAAGGCAGTTCCACAGAGGCTGGTTCATTTCTGCTGGAGATGTTGCCTTAAGCAGGGATGCAGTTCTTCTCTGGAATACTGAAAAGTTGCAGGCTGGGGGCACAGGGTGGATGTGGGTTGTGGGGCCCACAGGATGCCCTTTGACCCCCTGTGTTCCCAACATTATCTAGAATCTCCAGCATCTCCAAGGTCTTCCCTGTGCTCATGCTGTACCGTCTGTGGGAGGAGGGCATCGTGACCTCCCTAGATGACCCTCTGGAGCGGTACGCCAGCACCTTCACCATTAACAACCCGCTGGGCCTGGCATCAGCCCCGGAACGGCAGGGCCTGAGGGACGGGCTGGAGGAGGTGGGCCCTGCCCCAAGGCCTTCACCTGTCACCCTTCGAAGGATGGCCAGCCAGCTCTCAGGTGAGTCTCAGAACTGACTCAGGCTGACCCAAACCATTTCAGATGGGGAAGCTGAGGAACAGGTTCTCATCCGGTTGAAATGGGCTCACTCTCGCCTCTGCTTCCTAAACTGGCCCTACCCTCCTCTCGTGGGATGTGGGTGGTAGGCCAGGGAAAGAAACATCTCTCGAGGTAAAAGCTGAAGTGAAGCCTGGAAACTTAGACCAAGTAGAAACATCAAGATGAGTTGGTAGGTCAAAATCAAGTTGATAAGGCAAGAAGAGCAGGTCAGTGAGTCAGTATGTGGCCAGGCTCAGTGGCTCATGCCTGTCATCCCAGTGCTTTGGGAGGCCAAGGTGGGAGGATCACTTGAGCCTAGGAGTTCTAAACCAGTCTGGGCAACATAGTGAGACCCCATCTCTAAAAAAAAAATTAAAAATACCCAGGTGAGGTGGTGACACCTGTAGTCTTAGCTACTTGGGAGGCTGAGGTGGGAAGATCACTTGAGCCCAGGAGTTGAAGGCTACACTGAGCTATGATTAATGACACAGTAAGATCTACTCTCAAAAAAAAAAAAAAGGCTATATTTGTAAACAATTCTGTGGGGTTCGTTCCCATGTGAAGCCCCTCGGAATTGGGCCTCACCATATGGTGAGCTTGAGCCCGGACACAGTTTCCCGTTGGAGGCAGTCGAGCTATGGGAAAGTAGGAACTGCAGGTAAAGGAATTACAAAAAGA
>CAUYQU010058568.1:0-84113 GCA_963574635.1 Cheracebus regulus | reverse complement strand
CAGAACAAGGCCTGATGGAAAACGAGGGCGAAGAATTAATAGTTAGGCTTCAGAAGGTGGATAATGGGAAACTTCTGTGAGCTTAAAGAATACGTTCTAACCCAATGCAAAGAAACTAACAACTTTGAAAAAAGGTTTGACAAAATGCTAACGAGAATGGACAATTTAGACAGGAATATAAATGAATTGATGGAGCTGAAAAACACAATATGAGAAATCCGTGAAGTATGTACAAGTTTTAACAGTCGAATTGATCAAGCAGAAGAAAGGATATTAGAGGTCGAAGACCAACTTAATGAAATGAAACGAGAAGATCAGAGAAAAAAGGATAAAAAGGAATGAGCAAAATCTCCAAGAAATATGGGACTATGTGAAAAGACCTAATTTACACTTAAAAGGTATACCTGAAAGTGACAAAGAGAATGAATCCAAGCTGGAAAATATTTTTCAGGATATTATCCAGGAAAAATTTCCTAAACTAGCAAGGCACGACAATACTCAACTCCAGGCAATACAGAGAACCCCACAAAGATATTCCACAAGAAGACCAACCCCAAGACACATAATTGTCAGATTTACTCAGACTGAAATAAAGGAGAAAATATTAAGGGCAGCCAGAGAGAGGAGCCAGGTTGCTCCTAAAGAGAAGCCTATCAGACTCACAGTAGATGTCTCAATAGAAACTCTACAAGTCAGAAGAGAGTGGGGGTTAATATTTAACGTCCTTAAAGAAAAAAACTTTCAACCCAGAATTACATATCCAGCCAAACTAAATTTTACAAGTGAAGGAAAAATAAAATTTTTTGCAAACAAGCAAGAACTCAGAGATTTCATCACCAGCAGGCCTGTTTTACAACAACTTCTGAAAGAAATACTACACACACAAAGGAACAACCAGAATCAGTTATCATAAAAACTTACAAAAAGTACAGAATATTACAACAATGAAGAATTTACATCAACTAATGGGCAATCAGCGAGTTAGCCTTATATAACAGTATTAAACTCACATATATCCATATTAAGCCTAAACTTAAATGTATTAAATGACCCAATCAAAACCTACAGTTAGACAAACTAAATAAAAAGTTAAAACCCATTGGTTCGCTGTATTTAGGCCTTTCTTATAGGCAAGGACACACAAAGACTTAACATAAAGGGATGGAGGAAGATCTACCAACCTAATGGAGAGCAAAACGAACAAACAAAAAAACATTATTTGAACTCAGACCTGGAACAAGCAAATTTAATAAATATTTACAGAACTTACCACCCCATATCCACAAAACGTATATTTTTTTCAATCGGCTGGCCTCTCTCTTCTCACAGGGACCCCAGCCGCGGCCCTACCGCCCGGGGTCCGCCGTGCAGAAGCCTGTCCCCCACTTAAATGAAATCCTGAGCAATAGAGCAAGATTCTCGTTCTCTCTCCCCCTTTCTCTTTCTCTTTTTTCTCTTTTATTTTTCTTCTTTCTTTCTATTTAAAAAACTCCCCCTCACTCTTTCTCTTTCTTTCTCTCTTTTATTCTTCTTAAAAAAAAAAGAAATAAAAAAATGTATTTGGTATTTTGATAAGGATTGCACGAAATCTGTAGATGTTTTTGGGTGGCATGGACATTTCAATAATATTGATTTTTCCAATCCAGGAAAACAGAATATTTTTTCACGTCTTTGGTTTCCTATTCAATTTTTTATTGGTGTTTTATAGTTTTCATTAAAAATAGAGAGCTTTCACATCTTTTTTTAAATTTCTAAGTATTTATTTGTGACTATTGTAGTTAGAATTACTTTTTAATTTCTCTTTCACACTTTTTACCATTGGCATACAAAAATGCTACTAATTTGTGTATGATGATTTTGTATCTTACAACCTAATTAAATGTATTAGTTCTAATAGTTGCTTTTGTGGAGTCTTTGGGTTTTTCCAGATATAAAATCATATCATCTACAAGCAACAAAAAATTGATTTCATCCTTTGCAATTTGGATGCCCTTTATATCTCTTGTCTGATTATTCTAGCTAGGGGTTCCAGTATTATGTTCAATAACAATGGTGAAAGTGGGCATCCTTGCTGTGTTTTCAATCTCAAAGAAAAGGCTTTCGGTTTTTCTCCATTCAGACCTAAACCATATCAATCTTGAAGGAAATGCTTTCAATTTTTCCCTACATAGACCGGAATCATATCATTAATTATGGTTACAGAAGCATAATTATGGTTTTGTAATATATGACTTTTAATGTGTGAGGTATGATCCATCTAGCCCCAGTTTTTTGAGGGTTTTTATCATGAAGAGATGCTAAATTTTATCAAATGTTTTTTCAGTATCAATGTAAATGCTAATATAATGTATCAAATTGATTGTTTGCTTGTGTTGAACCATTCTTGCGTTCCATGGAGAAATTTCACTTGGTCATGATGAACCTTTTTAATGTTGAATTTGACTTGCTGGTACTTTGATGAAGATATTTGCATCAATATTCATCAGAGATATTGGCCTATAGTTTTCTCCTTTGATGTATCTTTGGTTTTTGTATCAGGGTAATACTGACCTTTTATAATGAGTTTGGAAGTATTTCTTCCTCTTCTATTTTTCAGAATAGTTTGAGTAGAATTGGTATTATTCTTTAAATGTTTGGTAGAATTCAGCAGTAAACCCACTGAGTTCCAAGCTTTTCTTTACTAAGAGACTTCTTATTATAGCTTTGATCTTGTTCCACATCATTAGTCTGCTTAGATTTTTTATTTCTTTGTGGTTCCGTCTGGGTAGGTTTTATGTGTCTAGAAATTTGTCCATATCTTCTATATTTCCCAATTTATTGGCATAGAGTTGCTCGCCCCAAATTATCCTTTTAATTTCTACAGTATCAGTTGTAATGTTTTCTTTTTCATCTGTTATTTTGTTTGTTTGGATCTTACCTGTTTTGTTTTTGTCTGGCTAATGGTTTGTCAATTTTATTTAACTTTTCCAAAAATCAACTTCTTGTTTCATTGATCTTTTGCATTGTTTCCTTTATTTTAATTCATTTATTTCTGCTTTGATCTTTATTATTTCCTTTTTTACCACTAATTTTGGGTTTGGTTTGGTTTGCTCTTGCTTTTCTAGTTTTTTTAAGATGCATCATTAGGTTGTTTATTTAAAATGTTTTCTTCTTTTTTGATGTAGGCCCTGATAGCTACAAACTGCCCTCCTAGTACTGCTTTTCCTGCATCCCATAGGGTTTGATATGCTACATTTCCATTATGATTTGTTTCTAGAAATTTTTCTATTTTCTGTTTATTTTGTTCATTGTTCCACTGGTCATTCAGTGACATCTTTTTAAATATCCATTTATTTGTATAGTTTCTGAATTCTTCTTGAGTATTAATTGCTAGTTTTATTTCATGTCATCAGAGAAGATGCTTGATATTATTTTAATTTGTCTTGAAAGTTTCTTAAGACTTGTTTTGTGACCTAACATATGGTCCATTCTTTAGAATTATCTATGTGCTGAGAAAACAATGTATATTTTGCGGCTGTTAGATAAAATGTTTTGTAAATATATATTCAATTATGTAAATATCTATTGGTCCATAGTGCAGGTTAAATCTCATATTTCTTGGTTGACTTCCCGTTTTAAAGATCTGTCTAATACTGAAAGTGAGGCATTACGGTAATGGGACCTATCTATCTCTCACTTTAGCTCTAATAATATTTGCTTTCTATATCTGGGTGCTCCATTGTTGGGTGCATATATATTCACAACTGTTATACTGTCTTGCTGAATTGTCCCCTTTATCATTATATAGTGAGCTTCTTTGTCTCTGCTTATAATTTATGTCTTAAAATCTATTTTGAATTTTTATTATTTTTTATTTTTAGTAAGAGTCAGGGTTTCACCATGTTGCCCAGGCTTGTCTCAGATTTCTGAGCTCTGGCAATCTGCCTGCTTTGGACTCCCAAAATGTTAGGATTACAGGTGTGAGCCACCATGTTCAGCCATTGAAATCTATTTTATCCTATATAAGTATAGCAACTCCTGCTCTTTTTTGGTTTCCATTTTCATGAGATATCTTTTTCCATCCCTTTAATTTCAATCTATATGTGTCTTTATAGGTGAACTGTCTTTCTTGCAGACAAAAGATTAATGGGTCTTGTTTCATAATCTATTCAGCCAATCTATGCCTTTTGATTGGAGAGTTTATTTTATTTACATTAAATGATATGATTAATAAGGACCAATTTCTGTCACTTTTTAATTTATTTTCTGTTTGTTTTGTGGTCTTCTCTTCCTTTTTTCATTTCTGTCTTCGTTTTAGTAAAATGACTTTCTCCGGTGGTAAGATTTTGTTTCTTGCATTTTGTTCTTACAGAACAGGTAATGTTTTATTTTATTTTTGTATCTCTTGCGTAGTTTTTGTTTTGAGCTTACCAGGAGACTTGCAAATACTGTCTTATAACCCATTATTTTAATCTACTAACTACTTAATAAAAACAAAAAAGCAGAAATAAAACTAACAACAACACTACATCTTAAACTTGTTGATCCATTTTTAAAAACTTTTTGTTGTTTCTATTTATAAATTATTTCACTGTCTATATATTGAAAAGTTGTTGTAGTTATTATTTTTCATTGGTTCATTGTTTAGTTTTCTACTTAGTAAAAGAGTAATTAACACACTACCATTATAGTATTATATTCCATTTTTCTGGTACTTACTATTATCAGTGAGTTTTTTAACTGCATGTGATTACTTATTGCTCATTAACATCCTTTTATTTTTCATTGAAGTACTCCCTTTATCATTTTTTCAGGACAGGTCTAATGTTGATGAAATCCCTGCAATAAACATACATGTGCATCTGTCTTTATAGTAGAATTATTTATAATCCTTTGAGTATATATTCAGTAATGGAATTGCTGGGTCAAATGATATTTCTAGTTCTAGATCCTTGAGGAATCTCCATCCTGGGTTCCTCAATGGTTGAACTAATTTACATTCCCACCAAGAGTATAAAATTGTTCCTATTTCTCCACACCCTCTCCAGCATCTGTTGTCTCCAGATTTTTTAATGATCGCCATTCTAACTGGTGTGAGATGGTATCTCAATGTGCTTTTGATTTGCATTTCTCTAATGACCAGTGATGATGAGCATTTCTTCATATGTTTCTTGGCCTCATATATGTCTTCTTTTGAAAAGTGTCTGTCCATATCTGTCACCCACTTTTGAATGGGTTTTTTTTTTCTTGTAAATTTGTTTTAGTTCTTTGTGGATTCTGGATATTAGCCCCTTTGTCAGATGGGTAGATTATAAACATTTTTTTCCATTCTGTTGGTTGCCGGTACACTCTAATGATGGTTTCTTTTGCTGTGCAGAAGCTCTTAAGTTTAATTAGATCCCATTTGTCAATTTTGGCTTTTGTTGCTAATGCTTTTGGTGTTTTAGTCATGAAGTCCTTGCCTATGCCTATGCTAAAGCCATCTGATCTTTGACAAACCTGACAAAAACAAGCAACAGAGAAAAGATTTCCTGCTTAATAAATGGTGCTGGGAAAATTCGCTAGCAGTGTGCAGAAAGCAGAAACTGGACCCTGTCCTGACACCTTACACTAAAATTAACTCCAGATGGATTAAAGACTTAAACATAAGACCTAACACCATAAAAACCTTGATTTCTTTTTTCAGGTTTGGGAAGTTCTCTGCTTTATTCCTTTGAGTAAAACTTTCTCCTCCTACCTGTTTCTCTGCCTCCTCTTTAAGAACAAGGACTCTTAGATTTGCTCATTTGAAGTCATTTTCCATGTCCTGCAAGTGTGCCTCATTGTTTTTCATTATTTTTTCTTTTCTCTCCTCTGACTATGTATTTTCTAATAGCCTGTATTCAAGCTTACTAATTCTTCTGCTTGATGATTTCTGCTATTAAAAGTGTCTCATGCCTGTGATCCCAGTAATTTGAGAGGCCGAGGCAGGTGGATCACGTGCGATCAGAAGTTTGAGACCAGCCTGACCAACATGGAGAAACCCCGTCTCTACTAAAAATACAAAATTAACAAGCCATAGTGCTACATGCCTGTAATCCCTGCTACTCAGGAGGCTGAGGCAGGAAAATCACTTGAACATGGGAGGCAGAAGTTGCGGTGAGCCAAGATTGCAGCATTGCACTCCAGCGTGGACAAGAAGAGCGAAATTTTGTCTTAAAAAATAAAATAAAAAAATCTGATGTATTCTTCAGTATGCCAATTGCATTTCTTTTGCTCCAGGACTTCTTCCTGATTCTTTGTAATCATTTTAATTCCTTTGTTGAATATTTCTGATGTAATTTCTGAGTTCCTTCTTTGTATTAAATTGAATATCTTTGCATTGCCTCAAAACAGCTATTTTAAATTCTCTGTCTCAAAGTTCACATATTATTGTTTCTCCAGGATTAGTTCTTAGTGCCTTACTTATTTCATAGGATGATGTCATGTTTCCCTGGGTTATCTTGATACTTATAGATGTCTATTTTTATCTGGATATTGAAGATTTAGGTATTTGTAGTCGTCACCATCTGGGATTGCTTGTACCTGTCCTTCTTGGGAAGGCTTTTCAGATATTAAGAAGGACTTGGGTGTTGTTATCCAAGCTGTATCCGCTTTAAGGTATGCCCCAAAACCATTCACGCTGTTGTTCTTCCAGAATTATAGAGGTATCACCTTGATGGTCTTGGGCAAGATCTGGGACAATTCTCTGGATAACCAGGCAAAGACTCTTGTTCTCTTTTTTGTCTCTTCAAACAAATGGAGTCTATTTTCCAAGCCATCTGAAGCTTGGGGTGGAGTGACACAAGCATCCCTATGGTCACCACCAGTAAGATTGCACTGGGTCCAAGCATCTCTATGACCACCACACTAAGACTGCACTGGGTCAGTTCTCATCAAAGGCCTCCAGGAACCACACACTGGTACTGCCTACTTCCTATGTTTGTTTTAAGCCCTGGGGCTCTAGAATCAGCAGTACGCAAAGTAAGTAAGGTCTGTCTCTTTCCCTTTGGAATAGTGAGTTCCGCCAAGCTCTCTTTGGGTCCAGAGTTGTTGTTTAGGAGCCAGGCTTTAGAGTCAAATACCTTCGAAGTCTACCTGGTATTCCATTGTACTGTGGCCAAGGTGGCATTCACACCACAAGATGCAGTCCTTTCCACTCTTCCCTATCCTTCGCAAAGGTGGAAGCACCGCACTCTGTGATCACTGCTACCACAGGCCCATGGAGGGTACTGCTAGATTACCACAAAGGTTCCCTTAATGCTTAACGGCTCTTTGGTTAGCTTGTGGTAGAGGCTGTCTGGCCTGGGACTCACCTTTCAGGGTAGTGGGCTCCCCTCTGAACCAGGGAAGCTCTGGAAATTTCATCTGAGAGCCAAGTCCTGAAATTGGCAAGCCCAAGGGTCAACTCATTATTCTATCCTCCCCATGGCTGAGCTGATATTTGAAGCCAGCAAGTCTCAGAGTCCCACCCAAGGCCCTCAATGTCATATCTTTATATCTCTGCTGGTAATTCAAGGTCCCAAAGCTCTTCAATTAGCAGGTGATTAATCCTTCCAAGGCTGTATTTTTTTCTTCTTCAAGGAAGCAGGTTCCCTTATGGCCCAGGGTGTGTCTAGAACTGTTAGGTGGGAGCCTGGAAAGAGGACCTTACGATTGTGACTGGAGCTCTATCCTGCTGTGTCTGAGCTGATATCCATGATACGAGACAACATCCCCACCACTCTTCCCTCTTCTCTCCTCAGGTGGAAAGACAAATCACAGACTGGTAGAAAATATTTGGAAGATACATATCTGATAAAGGAACTATATCCAAAATATACAATGAACTCATAAAAGTCAACAATTGGAAAACAATCCATTTAAACGTGAGAAAAATGTAAAGCTTTTCCTATAAGATCTGGGAAAATATTTTTAAACCCCACAAATGAAGATTTATAGATAGCAAACAAAGACACAAAAAGATACTTAACATTATTTCTATTAGGAAAATGCAAAGTAAAAGAATGAGCTATCACGAACACCTATTAAAATGATGAAAATACAAAATATCTAACTATACAAATTTTTGTCAAGAATGTGGAGCAGCAAGAACTCTCATTCATTCCTGGTAGGAATAGAAATGGTACAGTTACTTTGTAAGACAGCTTGACAGTTTATTCAAAACTAATCATAGTCTTACCATATCATTCAGGTAAACTCTTAAGTATTTACACAAGTGATTTGAAAATGTATGTCCATAGAAAACCCTGCATGTTAAAGTTTATAGTTTTTATTCATGGTTACCAAAAACTAGGAGCAACAAAGAGATGTCATCAATAGATGAATGGATAAATAAACTTGTACATCCATAGTATATAATACTATTTTCATTGATTGAAAGGAAAAAGTTATTAATTCACTTGCCAATATGGATGAATTTTAAATGTCTATTGCTAACTGAAAGAAGCCAGTTTGAGGAGGTAACATACTATATGATTCCATTTCTATAACAATCCGGAAAATAATAAACAATGAAGATGGTAAACAGATCAAGAATTGTCAAGGGTTTGAAAAGAGGAAGGGGGGACTAGATGCTGCACAGAGGTTGGACTTGTTTTTTTTTTTTTGGTCAGGATGGTGAAACAGTCTTGTGTGGTACTCTATTGGTGGATATATTATACTATACCTTTGTCAAATCCACAGAACTTTACAACAGAAAGAATAAACCTTTAAGTATGCAACTTTTAAAACATCAACTAGAAGGGCAGGGTATCCAAGAATAAAATGCAGATTATGACAACAGAATCTAACTATATTATAAATGTATAATATAGCCTCACCAAAACAGGGAAAGGGATAGAGATGCTTACCTGAGTAGCTTTGGAAATGAATAGAATCTATAAGACTAAAGACAAAAAAATGATACATAGGCACTGTACTCTGATTGGGAAAGTCATTTTCTGTGTAGGTAGAATAAAATTGAACAAATAAGAAAAATGATTCGTGGATAGTAGGGGCTAGGTTTTTCACAATGGGAGTTAGAGATTACAGATAAGCAAAGAGAGAAGGCCAGAATGAGCCTTTTAGTACTGATTAGAGTTGGAGACATCACTATGGATTCATTTATATATATATATATATGGAGAGAGAGAGAGAGAGAGAGAGAGAGAGAGAGAGAGAAGTAATTATAGACCTGTGTATATACTGTAGTTAATATATATTAGCATTATCTGTTGAAAGGGCTTAGAAACAATGGGATGGCAGTAAAAACAAATACATCTAGTGCCCGGGCATTGTTGTCTAATTCCATTCTCCAACAAAAAGAACTGAGGATCCTTAGAGTAAAGGATAGAACTAGGCCTGGGGCAGAAAACATACAGAATGGGCCTGGAGCACTTTATAGGGCAGGAAAATGAGAGAGATTAAAAAAAAAATTAAACCCGTGATGATGGAGATTTGTCAAAGAGACACCAGAACCAACTGAAAGAGCTCCTAATGGCCAAAGTTAGAGTAATTTAAGCAATAATATATCTTTCAAGAAGCCGGAGCATAACTCTCCTTCCCTTAAAGTGTGTAACTGGCTTTCTGACTGGAAAAGAAAGGAAGGGAAAGTAACTTTATAGTGGATAAATTTTCAAAAACTACCTCAACCAGTTGATCAGGGTTAATATCTTCAGTAATAAGTCATGTTGGTAGGATTCACCCTTGATATGATGTGATTACAATAGCTCTTTACCTCCCAAAACTCATAACCACAATCTATGAGATAAACAGAAGACACCCCTAAATTGAGGGAAATTCTACAAAATACCAGGTCAGTATGCCTTAAAACTGTTAAGGTTATTAAAAAAACAAGGTAAATCTGAGAAACTGTCATATTCCAGAAGATCCTAAGGAGACATCATGACCAAATTAAGGATGTATCCAGGATGAAACTCTGGGAAATAAACCAAAGAAACCTGAATAAATCGTGGAGTTTAGTTAATGATAATACTAACGTATATTTGCAAGGTTTTAATACTTTTGAAAAGAACACCTTTCCACAAACCATATAATAATTTAATTTTACATTTAAAAATAACTTAAATAGTATAATTGGATTGTTTGCAATACAAAGGATAAATACTTGAAGGTATAGATACCCAATTTCACATGATGTGATTATTATGCATTGCCTTCCCATATCAAAATATCTCATAATATATATATATTTACCCTATAAATATATATACCTACCATGTACTCACAAAAATTAAAATTAAAAATTTTAAATAAATCATGCTAATCCTACCAGGCAAGGTGGCTCATATCTGCAACTGCAGTACTTTGGGAGGCTGGGGCAGGAGGATGGCTTGAGGCCATGAATACAAGACCAATCTGGACAATATTGTGAGACCCTGTTTCTACAAAAACAATTACCCAGGCATGGTGACATGCACCTATACTGCCAGCTAATCAGGAGGCTGAGGTAGGAGAATCACTTGAGTCCTGGTGTTAGAGGCTGCAGTGAGCTATAATCGTGGCACAGCAAGCCAGCCTAAATGGCAGAGTGGGACTCTGACTCAAAACACACACACACACACACACACACACACACACACACAGATTGTTTCTTTCTTCACATAATGCAAGGCAAGACAGGAATAGAAAAAAATATGGCTTTGAGAAATTATTTATAAACAGAAGTAATTCAGCAGAAGTAGAAGCCTAGAGCTTTGGTGAGTATGAGAACATAGGTTTTCTAGGAATTCACAGAACTCCTGGAAATAGTTTGACACTTTCATGAGACCTGGAAAGGGATTCAAATTCATTCTAACTAGATTTTATTGGTCAATAAATCCTTAGTTAATATTTGGGTTACAATAACTTAGGGTATAGAAATATTTTAGGAAGTAGAATCTATTAAACCTTTCATAAATAGAGAAACTAAAAATAAAAAATATATTATCAAAATTGTAATTTATATGGTAAGGCATATTACACAATAAATCTAAAAGTCTGAGACATGGGTTATTCATATTAATGCTGTGAATATTAAAGAGGAAATTTGAAATATGCATTTAGTATTAACTTTAAGAAAAATGAAGAAAGGGCTGCAAAATACCAATTTCTTCAAAGGAATTATCCACGTGCATGAGTGAGGTGCCAAACAGCTGGGATTGCTCCAAGTCAGGAATTTCTGGAAAACGATATCCACCAGGGCCAGGAGTGTACATTTCTAAGGAGACTCTAATGCCTGGCTGAGAGATATTGACATATTCTCCGCTGGGTCGACTGTCCTGTGATGTTAGTGGATAGAATACTCATACAGGCCTACCAATGGACATGGTTTCCTGATGATCAGTTGTAATGTGAGCGATGGCTAACATATCATGACTCCTTTACAAGTATGACCTATCTATCTATTAGTAAGCAGGGTCTCTTTCCACTTCCAGAAGTCCCTTTGCACTGGGGATAAATAAGTAGATAGGAACCACATAAACTGGAACTCTCCCCTCACAATGTAACTTCCAGATTTCTAACATTTTGAAATGTCTTTAGCCTAATTTTCCTCAATTTGAAGAGGAAAAACTGCTTACGAATAGAAACTTTAATTCCTTCTGATAGCACTTCTCAATAAGAAGTGACCAGTTATGCACATGCATACCTCTCGTAACAAAGATTTTGAATGCATTTTTGATGTTTGATCATGAGAGCTTCAAAGCTCAACCATTCAATTTTCCTCTTTTTCTCAAAGCCAAGAAAATTCATGAAAAAACATATACATTCTCTAGTTCACTTTTTTGGTGCCGGAGGGAAGTGCAAACCACTCAAATCGTAAAAACCCTCACTCCAACCAGCCCCACTTCCAAATCATAATAAACAAAGCTACTGGCCCCTCCCTTCGATCAAGTCAGTTGAACCAATGTTTGTGCCCTCCCTGCTCTTCTCAGGAAGCCTCTTTAAGTCAATTATATGCCTTTTCCCATACCTTCTTAGTGTCTCGATATTTAAACTAAGTTTATTTGGGGAAAAGTTAATCTAACATTTCATGGAAAACCACAAGACATTTATACAACTAAAAGAGAACTCTCACAGAGTATGTACACTTGCTATCTGTGAGACACAAATATTTTCTACTCTACTGTATTCTGAATTATTTATTTTAAAATGCTAATTATTGTCCACTTAATTTATTTAAAAATCCTCTAATGGGTTATGATCCTCTAATGGTACTTTGGAGAAAGTGGTATTTTGTGGTCCTCTCTTCCTTCCTCTTCTTTAAGGTTGAGAGTAAATATTTATTTCAAATTTCCTCCTTAATATCCACAGCATTAACATAAACTTCTATTTTTTTTTTTTAGTTTCTAAAATTGACTTACCTCAGGTCGTATAAGTGGAATTATAAAAAAGCCTAGACTAAAACCCAGTCTTCTCCCTCCCTGTCCAACTGCCTTTTCAGTTATACCATGAGTGTTTTTTGTAGCAGTAAAAAAATATTCTCTGCAAAAAAGCAAGCCATCTGTTAATATGATATAATGTGTACAGGAAAAGAACATCATTCTGATGCTCATATTCAAACTTCCAGTGCTACATTAATATTCTTTTCATGTTTGGGCATAAGTGAGTCTTTAGTAGCTTCAATATATTACAGTCAAATTTACTAGGACATTATGGGTTTGAAAAGGACACCAGCTAGCTGATTTTCAAGTCACCAATTTTAACAATAGACACTTTGTATGCAGTAGAATAAAATATTGACACGAGTTTGCAAACTGATTCTCGTTTTAAAATAATGTACATGCTATTTTCAAATTGTTAAGCAGCTCAGATGAGCTGCTGACATTCAAAGTATCAAAGTGTAACTAGTATCAAAGAAGGTTCTATATGCAAAGTCAGCATTTAGAATTATATGTATTGAGAAAGATTATAAAATAATAATAATTTATAAGTGGATTTGTGTGCTTAACTTGAATGTATACTAATGTATGTAAACAACAGTGAACACGAAAAATTAGATCAGTATAACTTTTAAAAGACCTTTGCTACTGTTATCTACTTCAGGAAATAATTTTTTCCCTTAAGAAACTGTTTGAACTCAATACATGAATTAAATCCAATTCATATGAAGATATGACATCTTTAATTAACTTAAATGAATTAAAATTCAAAAATATGATCTGATTCTTATCCCAGTCATTTCATTTTCTTTGTGCATGCTTCAGACCTAGATAATGAAGTACTTTGCTCCATCAGAAGAAATCAACATATGCACACAAAGACATATATAGAAATGTACATTCAAAATTAGACATTGTTCTGGTCAGTTTTGAGAACTCAGTGAAGTATGGAGCTTACATTTAACTCAATTCCCTTTTGAGACTTAGTTCAGTATGAATAGGCATAACCTGCTTTATGATATTTTCTATGGATAAAGACCCCTTGTGAATTCAGATCTCTTAGACTCTGATCTCGTTTACTGTTCACAGAACTCCTAAGTTTTGAAAAAGAATTGAATTAAATCTTACCTCTATCCCCCACTAAATTCTTGGAACCTCAGTTTACTTGCCTGGGGAATAGAAATAGTAATGTATAAGACAGAGAATTGTAAACATTAAATCAAATGTAATTTTATAGGTCTGGTAGTCTATGAGTATTAATTGCATTGCATTTACTGTGATCGTTATCCACACCAAATTTGGAAAATGTCTGATGGTTTTTGGTAATGCCATGTTCCCTGAAAAAACTGCTTACCTCAAGTCTTTATTTAGCCTTCTTGTGTCCTTGGTGACAACTATACAAGATAGCAAAAAACAAGGTAAATTATCAGGGTGTCTGCCACCTGAGAGGATGTGTACTGTGGGCATGGATAATTTTAGTCAGAAATTACCAATGTTAATCAAGCTTAGGGTATAATCATTCTATAGAGTAAAACCTGTTCATTAGGTAAGGTGAGAATGTACCTTGTATATTTTTTCACAAATAGTTGAGCTCATGATTCTGGAACCAAATATTTTCACTTTGATTTCACAAGAAGTTTTGTGTGTTTGCTGATCTATAGTTAATTTTTCCTCTTCTTTTATCTTGGGCTTGGATCTTAACTGGATTTTGATAGTCAATATATAAAGAATAGTACAGCAATTTATCAGTTTGGGTATCCTATGCTTGGTATTCTTCCTGGGATGTAGAAATTACTGCTCTCCATTAGACAATAGAAGAAGTCAATATTCAGGTTAAAAAGAAAGCTCAGTATTTGACTTTATAAACAAAGTTCTTTTTTAACCCAGAAAGAGAAATTCTAATAAAATAATCTGAGTGACTAGTCTTAATCACTGGAAAACCCACAAAGTAATATTGGCTTGCCAACTGCTAAAGTACTTAGTATCTAATGTTTTCATTTATTTTAGGAGAAAATTATTCTAAAACAGAAATAAAGGCCAATAATATTTTTGTACTAATTTTAATCATTTTATAATTCTGTGAAATGCTATGAGTTATACTTCCTTTAATACGTTTTCTATAACTTGTTGACAAGATACTTGTATCAGTTGTTGAATTTTTCTGTTTCTGTTATCTGAATATTTCAATGTATTCATTTAGGTGTTTCAAAGATAAAACGTTTTTAAATAATTTTGATTGTATCAGAAAACAGTGATAAATTTAAATTTGATGATTCTTTTTAACTATTAGAAACTACTTATATATTAATAAAAGATGTCAAAAGATTTACATTCCTGAGTTGCTTCAAAAATAAGACACTGAACTTAAAAAAGAATGTACTTTACAGTATATTCTAATGAAACCTGTTTCTTCTACTGAACAAACTACTACTGTATTAATTTACCAATAGCAATAACATTTTTTCAGTATTTTCATTTTTATCTTGATAATTTCAAGAGTCTTTATTTTGATACTACATTAAATATGTTCAAGTAGTTACTAAATAATATAAATTAAGTAATTATTAAGTAACAGGCCTTTATTACTACTAATGGGAATATGGAAAATCTCAAATTACCAAAAATTAGTTTCATTTCCCTTTATCAAAAGATGGAATCTAGTTCTAAAGTCTGTGTATCTGGGCTGACTTCTTGACTTGCTTTGGCCAACTAAATGAACCAGAATTGACGTAGTGCACTTTCTAAGCTTAGGCCTCAGGAAGCCTAATAACTCTATTCTCTCCTTCTAGAAATGCTGTTACCATTTGACTAATACCATGTTAGTCTGTTGGGAGATGAGAGATCATGTAGGGAGAGAGGACTGGTAATCCCAGCCATTCCATCTATGCAAACTGTGGCCTTAGACTGAACACTGATCCCAGCCAACACCTCACAGAGTAGAGATAAACCCTCCGGGCTGAGACTAGCTCAAATTGCTGACCCACAGAGCTGCAAGCAAATGAATGATTATTGTTTTAAGCCATTAAGTTTTAAGATGGTTTTCTATACAGCAATAGTTATCTAATATAATAGAAATATATATTGTTATACTACTGGGGATGAATTTAAATATAGATCATTTTAAAGCACTTTTTACATACAAAGACATAGTAGTCATGAGTTGAGTCTTGGTTTTTCACTTACTACTTGTGTGACTTTGGGCTAATTTCAGATCCTATTATTGGACACAATGAGCTCTTAATTTCTCTTTGAAGAATCAGTATGTCAGTATGTTCAGTTCTTTGTCCCCCATTTTAAAGTTTAACTTCCTTGTAGTTTCAGTAAACAACCTGTCCACCAGTTCTAATCAGTAGTTCACATCTGTTCCCTTGGTCCCCGGCTCCATCCTGACTCATCCCAGCCACCTGCTTCAGTCACCTGCCCAGGTCATCTGCTCCAGTCACCTGCTCTGGTTACCTGTTTTGACCTAGGTCACCCCTGGCTACCTGCTCTGATCTGCTTATAACCATCCTTCCTGGGAAACTACTCACCCTGCCACGCCAGCTCATACCCTTGCTCTCTTTAAAATAGCCAATCAGTATTAGTCTACCCTGTGTGGTTTAACCCTAGCCAATAGGGAAACAATACAGCAGTAGGGGTGACCTCCATCAGGAATAAGTACTCCTTTTCCTTCCTTGTCCAGGTGTGTGCTCACCATTGCTTCATCCATGTGGTGCACCCTTCTATAGAAGTAAACTGCCTTGCTGAGAGGATTTATCTTTGAGTGCTATTTGTTTTGCAGCATTGAAATTTTACTTATTACATGCTAAGTCAAGGGGTTCCAATTTATGGCTTCTCTGGACCACAATGAAAGAAGAATTGTCTTGGGCCACACATAAAATGCAGTAATGTTAATGATAGCTTATGAGCTAAAAAAAATGTTTGAAGAAAGTTTATGAATTTGTATTGGGCCACATTCAAAGCTGTCCTGGGCTTCATGCAGCCAGCAAGCCCTGGGTGAGACAAACTTGCTCAGTCTTTCTTCATTTTCAATGAGGGATTCGAAATTACTTTTTAAGGTAGTTTTGAAGGTTAAATGGACTAATTGATTTAAAGTATGTAACAAACTGCCTAATACCTTAAAAATGCTGAATAAACATGAAGTTATTAAGATCTACATTACCTATGAATTTTCACAGAATGTTAAAAAAATGTTTTCTGTAACTATGTGTAATGAAATGATTTTGTAATGAAATTCATCTAAAGAATTCCTCTTCATAGAAAAATAACCAATTGAGCCTCAATGTCATTATAAAATAATTAGAATATTTTCATTTGTATTGAGTTAATGACTACAAGTCAATCAGACATATATTTCAGTGTTTTAAATATCATTAACTTTAATAGATAATTTATTCTGCATTAAGATTTCTGGAAAGCACATGTGCCTTGCTGTGTTTATCTTGACTATCTTGATTTTAAAATAATTTAATCAGCAATTTACAATGATGCATATTAGTCCATTCACATTCAAAAGATTCTCTTCATTTTATATCATACAAAATTAATGGGGACAAATTAACAAATTACTTACTGATGTGAAGTAAGAACAACTTACTGCTTCAAATTAAAACTACCACTGCACAACCAATCCCTTTCAAAGAGAAAGAGCTGCTAAGAGTTTGTAAGAACAAATATATATAAAATTATATCCTATTTTTTCCTAAAAATAAGTGTGTAAATAATTACATATTTTGCCTACTCAGTTGTTGCAATTAAGTCTTTCAAACAGAACTTCTTAAACTAGGTTCTGTAGATGAGTTTCAAGAAGTCCTAGCCCATGAAAATTATATGCAACTGTAGTAACTTAGTGTGTGTTAGCATAACTGACTCCATCTCAGCAGTAAGCTCCAGCTTAGCTTCTCCCTCCCTGCCTTGGCCATCAAAGATGCGCTACTGGGTCACACTGCTCTCAAAGCTTTGCACCGTTAAGAGTGGTTCGCACTGTTCGCAGTACCTGTAACCACTGTAATGCATCCTACTTGGAAAGTCTACCTGCTATTGTGAATACCTTCCTTGGTGATTGATTGTATGGAAAGTTCCCCCTGCTACCCTCCTTAGTGATTGTATGGAAATACACTTAGCAACCAACAATCCTGGGAACCTCCTGCCCCTTAGTTAACAGCTTCCTTATCTAACTTGCTTGTTCTGCTTCTGTAAAATTCCACTTCAGCTAGGCTCCCCCTCCCCTACCTAAATAAAGGCATAAAGAGAAATCAAGCCCTTTCCTCAGGGCCAAGAGATTTTGAGCGTGAGCTGACTCTCGGTCGCCGGCAATAAAGGACTCCTGATTCAAACTCAGAGTGTGGCCCTTTCCATCTATCTTGCTTGGTTATAACACAACAATTTGTATATAGGTGCAAAAGTACATGTATTTGATGGGAGACAGGGGAAGAAGACAAATCTTTATCAGATTTACAGAGGGAGCCATGACTCAATAAAATTTAAAGATCACCGTGTTAGAGAGTCAGGACTATGAATTCTAAAACTAGTAGTGAGGAGGTATATAAGGCAAAAGAAGACTGTTGAAATAATCCAAACAGTAAATAATGAGGCTGATAATAGTTCAGTTGTAGTTAAATGAAAAGGTTAGATGTGAGAAATATTTCTGAAGTACCTGTTTTATGTCAAGTACCCTAGAAACAGTCTCTGAGACAGAAATTCGCATTCAAAAGGTTACTGAGGAGAGCTCTTGGAATCAGTCTTGTGAGACCCTGAGGGAAACAGGACTAGGTAGAGGGTGAAGTAGAACTGCAATACTTTTATGGCAGAGACCTCAGCCCATCTCAAAAGAAGCTCTGAGCTTGGTGTGGCACCTCAGAAATGTGCTGCATTGAGGCAATAGAGCCAGGCCTTTTCATTCTTTCATTGACCCATGAGAGGATGCAAGCTACCTCTAGGGAAGGGACATGACTTTGGTGAGCTATCTTCTTTTAGCAGAGGGCAATTCCCAGAGAGAGACATAGAGAAAGTCCAGCAGCTGAAAGCATGAGTGTCATGGTTTTGAAGGGAAATCTAAGTTGCTCACCACATGCCCACTAGGAAATACATTAGTAATATCTTAAAATAAAGACATTTATGATAATTAAAATGTGCCAGACTCATTATAGGTAGTATAGATGAAGCAGAAACAAGAAAAATAATATCGCTACTTACATGTAGTTATGTTCTAGAGGTGGAAAGAAAAAAACATAAATAAGTAAACAAATAAATAAACAAGATTGTGATAAGTGCTTCAGATTAAACAAACCGAGGCAACATTCTGGAGAGTTACCTGTAATCTCTTTTTATTAATAGAATCAGAGATGATCTCTAAGGAGGTAATAGGTGAGCTGAGTTATAAGAGATAATAAGGAGCTAGATCAGAACATATTCAGCAAATATTCTATGCAGAGAAAAAGAAATGCAAATATTCTAAAGAAGTTAAAAACTTTACTAATTTGAGGAACCATGTAGCCAAAGTATACTGTGGTGAATAGTTGTAATAATGAGGGTCAAGAAAAAGGCAGAGATCAAATCAGTTAAAATCTTACAAACCACATGTTATACACTAAGTTCAAGCATTATCCCAAAACCATGGATTTGTTTGACTGGCATAGCCTTAGCAATGGTTCTTGCTGTTTCTAAAGTCATGAAGCCAAGTGTAGCTGCTACAGCTTTCACAGCTGTAAATCCAACATCACCAGGCATGGCATTACTTGATAATTGTATAGAATATATTCTAGAAAATAGAAGAGGAGGGAAGATTTTCTGACTCAATTTATGAGACTGATATTATCCTGTTACCAAAATAAAAGAAAAGACAGTATAAAAAAGAACAAAAGTAAAGTACAGACCAATATCTGTTTAAATATACATCCAAAGTCTTCAATAAAATTTACCAAATTGAATGCAGTAATGTACAAAATATTTATACACTATAACCAAATGGAATTTATTCTAGGTGTCATGACTGTTTCAAAATGTGAAAATCTATCTATGTAATGAATAGGTTATAAAAGAATACTATATTATTATATCAATTGATGCATAAAAATCATTTGACAAAATCTAATACCCATTTATGATAAGAATTATCAGAAATAAAGAATACCAAGGGAACTTCTTCAACTTGATAAAAAGTATCTAAAAAACATTTAGAGGTTGCATAATATTTAATGGTGAAAAATTGTAGTGCTTTTTCTCCCTAAAATCAGGAAGAACATAATATCCACTTTGCCACTCTTATTCAACATACTACCGAAATTTCTAGCCACTGCAATAAAGCAAGAATAAATAAATAAAAGATATCCATATTGGAAAGGAAGAAAAAGCTCTTCCTGGTGATGACATGATCTTTTATATAGAAAATCCTAAGAAATCCAGCAAAACCTATTAGAGCTAACATCCTGTCCCTGTCTGAAGATGGCATGATTATCTACATAGAAAGTCATAATAATTTCTTAAAAAACTCTTTCCAGTTTTCATCAGGTTGCAGGACACAAGATTAACACACCAACATGTATGGCAGTCTTACAGGCTAGCAGTGAACTTTCCTACATTATTGCTTTGGAAAAAAAGAGTCTTGAAAAGAATGAAAATACAAACTACAAATTGAGACATGATATTTGCAATCCATATATCTGTCAAAGATTTGTATTGAGAATTTGTGAAAAACAAAGCCCCCTACCAAAACCCTCATAACCTAATAGTGAAAAAGCAAATAGAAAATTGCCAAAATACATAGATATTTTACTAAAGAGAATAATCAGATGGCAGATAAGTACATGAAAATATGTTCAGCATAATTTCCCATTAGAAAAATGTAAATTGAAACCACAATGAGATATCTGTACAGACCTATCATAAAGGTTAAAATAGAAAATAATGACACCACCAAGTGCTAGCAGAGATGTGGAGAAACTGGAACATTCCTATATGACTGGCATAAATGTAGTATGTTTTGGTCATTGGTAAAGAATATGGCAGTTTCTTTTAAACTAATTATAGAAGTACTTTGTTACTCAGTAATTGCACTCCAGAGCATTTACCCCAAAGAAATGAAGACTTATGTTCACACAAATACCTGTACATTAATGTTTATTTCTGCTTTATCATAACCCAACTCTAAAATCAATCTAGAAGTCTTTTTTTTCTTTTTTTTATTTAACTTGTATTTTAAGTTTGGGTTACATGTGCAGGTTTGTTACATAGGTAAAATGTACCATGTGGTTTGTTGTACAGATTATTTCATCACCCAGGTATTAAGCCTAGTAGCCATTAGTTACTTTCCTGAACTTCTCCTCCTCCCACCCTCCACTGTCCAATAGGCTCTAGTGTGTGTTGTTCTCTATATTTCCATGTGTTCTCATCATTTATCTCCAATTCATAAGCAAAAACATGTATTTGGTTTTCTGTTTCTATGTTAGTTTGCTAAAGATAATGGCCTTCAGCTCCATCCATGTCCCCACAAAGGACATGTTCTTGTTTATTTATATGGCTGTATAGTATTCTATGGTATATATGTACAACATTTACTTTACCCACTGTATCATTGATGGGCATTTAGGTTGATTCCATGTCTTTGCTATTGTGAAAAGTGCTGCAATAGACACATATGTGTATGTGTTTTTATAATATAATGATATATATTCATTTGGGTATGTATCCAGTAATGGAATTGCTAGGTCAAATGGAATTTCTGTTTTTAGGTCTTTGAGGAATTGCCACACTGTCTTCCACAGTGGTTGAGCTAATACACTTCTACACACAGTGTATAAGCATTAATTTTTGTCCACAAACTCACCAGCTTCTTTTTTTTTATATGCAGGATGTGTAGGTTTGTTACATAGGTAAACATGTGTGCCATGGTGGTTTGCTGCACATTTCATTCCATCACATAGGTATTAAGCCCAGCGTCCATTAGCTATTCTTCTTGATGCTTTCCCTTCCCCCTGCCAACTCTCTGAGAGGCCCCAGGGTGTGTGCGTTATTCCCTCCCATGTGTGTCCATGTGTTCTCATCTTTTAGCTCCCACTTATAAGTGAGAACATGTGGTATTTGGTTTTCTGTTCCTGTGTTACTTTACTGAGGATAATGGCCTCTGGCTCCATCCATGTCCCTGCAAAATACATGATTTCAGTCCATGTTATGGCTTCATACTATTCCATGGTGTGTATGTACCATATTTTCTTTATTCAATCTATCACTGATGGACATTTAGGTTGATTTCATTTATTTGCTATTGTCAATAGTGCTGCAATGAACATACATGGGCATATATCTTTATAATAGAATGATTCATATTCCTTTGGGTAAATACCCAGTAATAGAACTGCATCCTTGCCAGCTTTGAAGGAATAAAATATATTTCTTTCAATGAGTAAATGCTTAAACAAATTGTAGTACATCCATACTATGAAATGCTATTCAGCAATGAAAGTGAACAAATGATCTAAGCATACAATAACTTGGATGAATCTCTGGGGAATTACACTGACTGGGATAAAAAGGCAATCTTAAAAGATCACATGCTCTATGGTTCCATTTATACAACCTTCTTGAAATGATAAGATTATGAAAATGAAGAACAAATTAGTGGTTGTCAAAGATCAGGGATGATAAGGGAAGAGGCAGACAAAAGGGAGGTGAGTGTGGCTATCAAGGATCGACAAGAGGAAATCTACTAGTAAATAAATTATTACCTATCTTGACTGTGTCAAAGTTAATACTTTGATTGATATTATACTGTAGTTTTGTAAGATATTACCACTGGGTGGAAGGTGGATATAGAGTACACGGGATCTCTGTGTTAGATTTTAAGACTGCATGTAATTTATAAGTATCTCATAATGAAAAATTGAATTAACAGTAATAAATACACTTTAACTTTCTAACCCATACATTTCTAACCCATGATTTCCAAAATTTTTTTAAACAACACCTGTTTTTCTGGTACGGTCGTATCAATATTCCACATAACTAATTTCCTGTAGTTCATACTATTTTTTTAAAAGCTATACTTTATATTCACTTCCTCCAAAGTAGATAATAAAAATGGAATTAAGTCTAGAAAACAAAGACCATTGCCAAATAACCATACAAAATATGCACAACTGTTCATGCTTAGGTTAATTTTTGAGTCACTATACAGACAACTGAGATTTTGTAGGACTTAGAGAAAGTCTGTGATTTTTATGAATAGTGTGATTTGTATAATAATGAAGAAAATGTATAAACATTTCCAGTTGTACTTTAGAATTGTTTCTTGATTCTTATCACAAGTAAGGAAATTTGCAATGGTTAATAAAGAGAGAGGGAGAGGATTTTCGTAGCCTATCAAATTCTGAGTCAAATGCTGGAAACATATCTTACTTGCAAATAAATATTAAAGTGAAAATCTTAAAAAGAGCAGGAAGAAACTATATTTCACAATGTAAAGTTTTTAAATATCATAATATATAATATGGTAAATAATTGATTATCTTTCCCAGAGTGAGTGTCTTTCTCCTCTTCCATATCTACTTAAAGCCCCTCTTCCTTCAGGTTCATTTTAAGTACCATTTCAAATTTTATCTCCCTCAGGAAAAATAAATTCAACCAACAGTGATGATGGTTGTTAATCATACATAGTACACTTATTGTTTTATCTACACAGTAAATATGCTTTTATATATTTATTACTGAGCAATACGATATTGTATTTTTCCCATTATATTTATCTACTTTTTTTTCTTCTAAGTAGTTTAGAAGAGGTAATTTAGGACAGGGATTATGTCAAACAATTCCTCATCTCCGTAACTATATAGTACGTGAACATTTCAAAGTGATGTCGTTATTAAGTAATCTAGCAAAGATTTGAACACAACTATTTTAATACTAAGTTCTGTACTCTTGTCATTGTTTTATGTTCTCCTCTGTTGATATCACTGAACAAACTCATCTAACCATTGACAAATAGGGTTATAGGATTCATTAAATAAATTGTAGTAAACACAATAGGGTTTTAATTTGTTTTTGAAAGGAATGAAGGAGACCTGTATTTACTGATATAGAAAGACTCTCAAAGACATTTGGAATCAATTTAAAAGCCAAGCATTGGCCAATGAGTGTAATATGGTGTAATATGAAGCACTTTGTGTAAAATAAGTGAAAAAAGCTATGTTCTAATATGTTTGTATATGCATAGGCTACCTCCAGATAAATATACAAGAAATCAACCAAGGAACTGATTTTAATTTTGTTGAATAACTCCCATAAAGCTTGCATTTTTTTTTTTTTACCATATGTACTGGAAGAAAAAGTCCTATGACATGATGACAATGTTATTTTCTCCTAATGGTAAGAATTTCTTAGGCTAGGAATAACATTTGAGGCAAGAGAGATTTTTTAAAGTTTAAAAACTACTGGGCTGAGGAATATACTTCATCAAATAAAAACTTTCTGTAACATTTTTATGTATAATCACATGTGTATACTATTACTTGAAGGATAATTTAAATCTTAGAGTATAAGTTACAAAGTACTTTCCACCTGTGACTCATAAAAAAATCAAGTTGAATGTTCAACAGAGAGATTTTGTCATATGTTTATGAATATACCAGGACCCAGTGTCATCTGTTAGCTCAATTCCTGTGGAACTATACATATTTATGAAATCACAAGCAGAAGTTATGAATGTGCAGCACTAAGAATTGCAAAGTAAAATGTGCTGCTGCATAGTCTCACTCATCAAATTCATTATTTATTTACAATATTTATAATTGCTAAATAAAAGAGTGCATCATTTAATTCATGAAATATAAAACTATGGGAAAATCTTGATTACTACAATATTGTGAGCTGACTTGTAGTTATTAAGCAGAAAGCAGAAACTTTTACTTCAAAAATCCTCTAAGGCAAGTCCTGAAATCCTTCTATGACTTTTTTCATGGTATAACGGGTTGATAATACATTCTGTTTAGTTGTTCTGCTCCTTATCTGCTGGATTCAGGTGAATTTAACTTTCAGTGTCATTTGAAAATGACATTCTTTCCTCTTGGAACAGAAGTGATTGACTTTGTCTACACTGACTACAGTGATTAATTATATCAATGTATATAGTCAGACTGGCTAATCCATATTTCAAAGGTGTTGATTTGTTCAGACTTGGGAAGACTGCCTAAATCTATCAACTTAATCGGGTTGTATGCAAATAATTGTCTTTCCCAAGACCTGACCTTTCTGTATCTGACAACATTTTTGGCTCTAATTAAGGCATTATTTAAGTTGTTAAGATGCAATTATCTACTAAAATATTTAATTATTGAGCTAGTGTGACTATGCCAACTTATAAGTGTTTTATATTGAATAGTAAATGTTACAGTTTCACAATATGCTTACATTAGTTTGATTAGTGCCAAATACTTTGGAGAAAGTATTGCTTTAATATAGTCTCATATACCTGTATAAATATGCTGGGTTTGTGTGAAGGAAAAACTTCTATATTTCCAATTGCTTGACACTAAATTTATTTTGTTTTTCCTTCAGCATTAGTTCCCTAAAGAAACATCTACACAAAATTCAGAGTAAGAATATTTCCGACAAAAAATAGCCGACCGAGCACCTAATAACTATAAACCTGATGGTAAACAAAAGGTAGCTCAATCATAAAATTTCTTCAGTCAGAAAATATGAATAATAGTAAAAAATAGGAAATAATCAAAATGATACATACCATTTTTATCCTATTTTAAACATCAGTTTCTTAATATGATGCTATAAAAAGAATACATGAAAGTATATTAGAGTCATATATTTCTACTTTACTGCAAAGACTGTAATCTCTTTGGCCCTATTGTCCAATACACTATATGGTTACAGGTATAGAAAGTGCTTAATATTTTTTTACTTGTGGTAAAATATACATAATATAAAAATTCACCTTTTAACCATTTTAAGTGTAGAAAGCAGCAGCATGAATTATACTCAGATTGCTGTGAAAACATCGCAAATATCCATCTTAAGATTTTCTCTTCATCCCAAACTGAAGCAACGTACTTATTAAAAAATAACTCCTCATTCCCCCCTTCCCTCAACCTCTGCTAACCACTATTGTGCACTTTCTGTCTTTATGAATTGGATTATTCCAGGTGCTTAATATAAGTGAAATTATGCAATATTTGTCCATTTGTGTATAATTTATTTCACTTAGCATAATGTTTTCAAGGGTCATTTGTGTTGTGGCATGTTTCAGAATTTCAGTTTTTTAAGGCTGAATGATATTTCACTGTATGCGTATACTAATTTTGATTATCCATTTATTGGTAATGGACATTTGGGTTCTAACCACATTTGGCTATTATAAATACTGTTTCTATGAACATTGATATAAAAATATCTCTTCAAGTATCTGCTTTCAATTATTTTGGGTATATGCCAAGAAGTGGAATTTGTATGTCATACAGCAATGGTACATTAAGTTGTTAAGGAGCTGCCACACTGTTTTCCAAAGTTGCTGCACCATTTTACATTTCTAGCAACAGTGCAAAAGGCTTTCAATTTCTGTGTATACAACAGTCATTATTTACTGAGTATTCTTGTTTGTCTGTTTGGTGTTTTTGTTTGTTTTCTTTTGTTTTAAGAACTACCCTGCTGGGTGTGAAGAGTATCTGATAGTGGTTTTGATTTGAATTTCCCTAATGATTAGTGATGGTGGGTATCTTTCTATGTGCTTATTGGCCATTTGTATATTGACTTTGGAGAAATGCCCAGTTTTTCAGTTGTTTTTGTTGTAGTTCAATTGCAGAGGTTTTTATGTACTCATATCCCTTATCAGATACATGATTTGCAAATACAGTCTCCCTTTTCACATTTATGTTAGTGTCCTTGGGTGTATAACAGTTTTTATATTTTGGTGAAATCCATTTCATCTAATTTTTTCTTTTATTGCCTATATTTGGTGTCATATTCAAGAAATCTTGCCTAATCCAATGCAATAAAACTGTTATATTTTTATCCAAGAGTTTAATACTTTTAGCTCTTATTTTTAGGACCTTGATCCACTTTGAGTTAATTTTTTACACAGTAATTAATTAATCCAACTTCATATTTTTTTGCATATTTATATCCAATTTTCCCAGGACCATTTATTGAAAAGATTACCCATTTCTTACTAAATTGTCTTGATATTTTGCCAAAAATTATTTGACTATGTATGTGAGGATTTATTTCTGTGTTCTCTATTCTATGTATTTATGTGTCTGTCTTTAGGATAGTATGACATTGTTTTCATTAGTATAGCTTTGTAATAAGTTTTGAAATCAGGAAGTGTGACACCTCCAAATTTCTCTCTTTTTGAAAAGATTTTTTGGCTATTCAGAGTCCTTTGAAATTCCATATGAATTTTGAGGTAGATTTTTCTAATTCTGCCAAAGAATGGCATTTGGATTTTTGATAGGGTTTGGACTGAATCTGTACATCTCTTTGGTGGTATTGACATCTTAATATTAAATCTGCCAACCTATGAACACAAAAGGTCTCTTCACATGCTTAGAAATTCTCTAATTTCTTTCAGAGACATTTTGTAGTTTTCAGTGTATATATTTTTGTCTTCTTGATATGGTTAATACTAAGTACATTATTCTTATTGGTGCTATTATAAACTAAATTGATTTTCTAATTTTGTTGTCATATTATTTATTGTAAATGTGTAGAAACAAAACATATTTTTATGTTAATTTTGTATTCTGTAACTTTGCTTAATTCTCTTATTTGATCCAATAATATTTTATCAAATCTTCATTGTTTTCTATTAAAAAGATCCTGTTTTATACAAACAGAAATAATTTTACTTCTTTAATTTCAATTTGAATTACATTTAATTCTTTTTCTTACCTAATTGCTCTGGCTAGAACTTCCAGTTCTATATTAAATATACTCAGTGAAATCAAGCATTCCTTTTTTTTATTAAGTTCAGGGTTCACGTACAAGTTTGTCATATAGGCAAACTAATGTCATCGGGGTTTTTTGTACAGTTTATTTCATCAACTAGGCACTAAGACTAGTAGCCAATAGTTATTTTTTCTAATCCTCTCTCTCCCCCACCTCTCCAGCTTTAAGTAGACTCCAGTGTCTTTTGTTCTACTCTTTGTGTCCATGTGTTCACATCATTTAGCTACCACTTACAAGTTAGACCATGAGGTGTTTGGTTTTCTGTTCCTATGTTAGTTTGCTAAGGATGATCTTTCAAAACTTAGATGAAAAGCTTTCAGCCTTTCATTATTGAGTATGATGCTAAATGTGGATATTTCAGGATATTTCATATATGTCCCTTATATATGGAGGCTGTTTCCCTCTATTTATAGTTTGTTGTGTTTTTATTATAAGGAGTGTTTAATTTTGTGAAATGTTTTCCTACATCAAGATAACCATTTCCTCTCCTTCATTTTCTTAAATGTGGTATATTGGTTGATTTTCATATGTTAAAACATCACAGGATTCCAGGAAAAATAGTAATTGTCATAGTGTATAATCCTTTTATTATGCTTCATAATTTCATTTACTAGTATGTTGTTGAAATTTTTTGCATCAACATTCATTAGATATTCATTAGTTTTCTTTTATATAGTGTCTTTGGGTTTGGCATCAGGGAAATATTGGCCTCATAGAATGAATTAAGAAGTGTTCATTCTCTCTATTATTTTGGAAAGGTTTTAAAAGAATTGCTGTTTATTCATTTGCCCATATTTTTTAAAAGAATTCATTAATGAAACCATCTGCTCCAGGGCTTTTCTTGTTGTGAGATTGTTGATTACTGATTCTTATTCTCATTATTTATTAACCTGTTCATATATTCTGTTTCTTCATTATTCAGTTTTGGCAAGTTGTGTGTTTCAAGGAATTAGTTTGTTTCATCTAGGTAATCCAATTTTTGGTGCACACTTGCTCATAGTACTCTCTTATGATCCTATTAGTTTTGCGAGACTGTTAGAATTATTCCCAGGATTATTTCTGATTTTGGTAAATTAAATCATTTTTGTTTTAGTCAATGTAGCCTTTGGCTATAATTTTAAAATTTTGTAGTTCATTTTGAAGAACAAACTTTTGGTTTTATTAATTTTTCTTTTTTTGTATCCTCTGTTTTATTTAACTCTGCTATAATCTTTATTATTTGCTTCTTTTTGCTAGTAGTAGGTTTAATTTGTTCTTTTGTAAATATTGTAAGTAGTATAATTAAGTTTTTTAGTTAACTTTTTTGTTTGTTTTTTGATGTGTTTCCAGATGTTAATTTTCCTTCTGAGCACTACTTTTGCTGCATTCATATGTTTTGGTATGCTGTGATTTGCTTTTAATTTGTCTCAAAATAATTTCTGATTTCTCCTCTGATTTATTCCTTGATCTATTGGTTGTTTAAGGATGTGTCACTTAATTTTTATCTACTTGCCAATTTTATGGTTGTTCTTGTGTTACTGATTTCTATATTCACTCCATTGTGATTTGAAAAGATAATTTGTATTGTTTCAATATTTCAGAATTTATCAAAACATTTCTTATAGGGTCATTCTCATGGTGGTGAATTCCCTTAGGATGTGCTTATCTGAGTAAGACTTGATTTCTCCTTCGTTTATGAAGCTGAGTTTATTAGAATGTAAAGATTTTGGCTAGAGATTCTTTTCTTCATAAAGAATGAAAATATGATTCCATTATATTCTGGCTTGAAAGGTTTCTGCTGAAAAGTTTACTTTTACTGTGATGGGATTTTCTGTATAGAATGTTCTACACTTCTTTCTAGCTGCTCTTAGGATTTGTTCCTTCATGTTGACTTTAGATAGTCTGATGACTGTATGCCTTGATTTCATTCTTCTTACAGCAATTTTCCAAGGAGTTATTTGAGCTTTTGTTATGTGAATGTCTAATTCTCTAGGTAGACCAGGAAAGTTTTTCTTTTTTAATTTTTCTGTCAAATCTGTGCTCTATGCTTTTTACTTTTTTTCTCCCTGAGAAATTCCTTGGTTGCTTTACATAATATCATAATTCTTGAAGGCTTTGTTTACTTTTAAAAGTTAGTACTATATTAGTTACTTTTGTCTGACTAGGTTAATTCAAGGGACTAGACCTCGGTCTCTGAAATTCTACTGTTTGTTCTAATCTATTGCTAATACTTTCAACTTATTTTGTAATTTCTGCAATTAATTTTTTATTTCAAGAAGCTCTTTTTTATTTTTAATACTTATCTTTTTGTAATTTCTTAATTCATATTCTTAATAGTTTTCCTTGTTTATGTTTGTTGGTTTTCAACTTTCTCCTGGATCTTATAGAGCTTTCTTACAATCCATATTTTGAATTATCTGTCATTTCTGAATTTTAATTTCATTTAGGATTTATTTCTAGTGATTTATTGCTAACATGATTCTTGGGGTTGTGTCAAAACACAATCATCAGAATCTTTACACTAATTTCCTTCTCATTTGGACGAGTAGTCACTTTTTATTCCTGAGTTTGCTTTTGTTTAGATGGAACCATTTTACTTTTTATTAATTTCTCCCTTGAGGGTGTGATTGTAATGTATGTTGTGCATGATCATTTGGCTTCACTTCTGAGTGCTTCCACAAAGCAAAGACTCTGTATGAGTTTTTTGGTTATAGATAGACTTTGTGCAGTGACTTTCTCAAATGTTAATTAGTTTAATTATTGTAGCAATGTATTGGGCATATGAGCTGGCTAACTATCTTCTGTGGGTCTGGGAGTTAAGAGGTCTCAGGAAGATTATCTTGTTGCCTATCACTGCCATGCTGTCAGCAGGTTATTTGGTTGTGGAGTTTGATACCCACTCCAGTAGGTGGCGCTAATAAGAGCCAGGTCACTCTCAGATATCCTAATGTTGAATGTTGAATGAAAGCACCTACCCTTATAGGATTGTCAGGGGGAGCTCCTGGTGGGATGTGCTGAGGTCCCTGAAGGGATGGGTGTGGAGGTGGCTATAGTGGCCCCTCATCCTGAGCGGGTAGTAATGTGATTCACTTCCCTACGATACACTTGTTCAAGGGCTCACAACCTTCGATTCATATAGACACTCTCTTTTATCTCTAGGCCTTAATGCAACTGCTATCTGCAGAAAACACTTGTCCTGTGACTATCGTTAAAAGTGGCCTCAGAGTGGAACTTCTTTCCTCAGTTTAAAACAGACAGCTCTGTGATTGGTCTGCACTCTAATGCAGGACACTATCATTCCATGTAAATCCTTGCCTATGGCACACTTCCAGCAGGAGCACAGCCACTGCAAATAATGCTGAAAAGTCTGTCTCCAAGGGAACACACATTAATGCATATTATGTATAGTTACATATTTTTATCCTTTTTTCCTCAATGGGAAAAGTCACAGCTGAGCCCACACCCATGGAAAGAAGGAAGATGAAAAGACCCTCTCTTCATATCTGTTCACAACCACTGGTGCTGTGTGTCCACTGAAGTATAACAACACTTCACCCCTTCAGAGATTAGCGCCATGCCTGTTTCTCCACCACGAGGGATATAGTCACCTTTTAGTAACAAGCTGTGTTAGCTCAGGCAGGGGAAAGTGTGCATTCTGGTTTCCCTTGTGCCAAGGGGTGCTTTGGTGGACTCCAATCCTCTTTTCTCTAAGGGGTGGCCCACACTAAGGGGTAGGTCTCTAGGGATACCACAGCTCCCCAGGGTCCTGCTGATCTCCTGTGGTTGCCAGTTGCTACAGTCAGAGCAGGTTCTGAAAAATGTTTTACATGTGTTTAGTGATGCAGATATACAAGGGCTGAGATTTCCTGGGCAGAATGGTATCCTACAATGAGTTTTGAGGAGAGAGTGAGTAAAACTGCATGAACTGGCTGCCCAGTGCTCTACCCTTCAGAAATTCTCAAATCATAGCTGACAGCAGTGCCTGGGCTTGCAAGTGCACAGGGGCTCTCTGACAATTTGGCAGTCAGCAATCTGCCACAGGGGTTAGAGAACAAGGAAACACTCCCACTCACCCTTTCCATGAGACTCGAGGTTCCTCACGGGTCAATCTCTGCCAGATTATTGCCTTTTGAAAAAATATATGTATTGCACCTTCTTTTCTTCGGTTCTTCCACAAGTTCCATCTTTCCTCCCTCAGCATTCCACTTGGACCATGATCATTCTTTGACTTGCAGTTCATTTTGTCCCATATTAGCATAGCCTTCTCAGCTTGCTTTTGGTTACTATTAAAATGTGACATATATTTTCATCCTTTCATTTTCAACTTTTGTGTATCCTTAGATCTAAAGAGAGTCTTTTTAAGATAGCATATAGTTGAATTTAAAAAAAAAATCATTCTGCCAATTTCTGCCTTTTGACTGGAAAATTTAATTCATTTTTAAAGTTATGACTAAGAGGGAATTACTTACATTTGGCATTTTCCTATTCATTTTCTGTATGTCTGATAGGTTTTGTCTCTTATTTTTTCTACTACTATTTTCTTTGCACTTAGTTGATATTTTGTAGTAATGTATTTTGATCCTTTTCTAATATTATGTTGCATATATTCTGTAGATAATTTTATTGTTGTTACTATAGGAATTATATTTGATATCTTAAATTTACAACAATTTATTTTGAAATAATACTGACTACAGTTTGATAACATACAAAATCTGTATTCCCGTAGAGCGCCACACTCCCAAAATTTATATTATTCATGTCACAAACTACAAATTACATCCTTATACATCATGTAGCCAGTATCATAGATGTATATTTATTTTTATTAACTTTTCTTTGAAATAATCTAAAAAAATTTTAAAATGAAGTTACAAACCTAAATTTCATTAATATTGCATTTTATATTAGTATGTGAACTTTAAGAGATTTTTGTTTCTATTTTCATATAACTATAAATTACTAGCTAGCTTTCTTTCTTTTCAAATTGAAAGACTCCTTTGGAGTATTTCTTACAGGCAAGTCTACTGCTGATGGACCTCCTCAATTGTTGTTGCTGTTTTTGTTTTTAAATCTGGAAATGCCTTAATTTTTTTCACCTTTTATGGGTAACTTATTCAAATACAGAATTTCAATTTGAAAATTTTGTTTTTTTTTATAATATATTATCCCACTGTTTTCTGGCCTCCTAGGTATCTGATGAGAAACTTGTTGATAATCTTATTGAGTTTTCCTTGTATGTAACAAGTTGATTTTCTGGTGCTACTTTCATGATTCTTTCTTCGTCCTTGTCTTTTGACAGGTTCATTATAATGTGTCTCAGTATGGGTCTCTTTGGGCTTATTCTCACTGGTGCTCATTGACTTTCCAAAATTTGTAAATGTATATATTTCATCAAATTTGAGAGAGATTGGTCATTACATCTTCAAATAATTTCTCTGCTCCTTCCTCTCTTTCTCCTTCTGACACTGCCATAATGCATAAATTGGTCTATGTGATAGTTTTCTGTAAATTCACTTTTAGCTCATTGAAAATAAGAAAATGTGTAGAAAATGAACAAAATCTTCTTTTATGAAAAACTTTTAAATGCTTCTCTCTCTCTCTCTTCAAATTTTGTTTGACATTTTCCCTTTCTCTAAATTTTTTTTGCTAACTTTTATTGTGCAGATTATCTATTTGACTTAATTTTCTCATTAATCCTAACTCTATCTTCCTCTATCCATCATCCTCTTTCATAAGTGCTCAAAAATAGGCTCACAAACAGGGTAGAGACTTGGAGGATGGGAGGACGATGCAATGGGAGAATGCAGATAGGGTGTTACAGAGAAACCTAAGAAGGCAGCAGCAGAAGGAAGGGCTTCTTAGTAAATGTTTCCTTGGTTTTATAATTAAAGTATGGTGTTTTTAAAGAAAGATATAAATTCAAAGATGAAAAATAAAAATGTTGTCTTAGATTTATTCATTCAATTAGTAAGTTAACACATGATATTTTAGAGTGATTTAACTTATATTTTTTATCTTACTATTATTTACAGATGAGGAAATGGACGTTAAGAAGAATAAATTTCTGACTTAAGGTCTTGCTGATAATTATTAGGAGAGCAGTGACTTTTAACCAAATTTTTGAGTTTTAATAGAGTTAAAATGAAACACAAATGTACCATAAAATTAAATTATTTCATATATATTGTTGTCAGAGAAAAAAAGTATTACTACTTGTAATTAATGTTAGTTTTGAATGTGATGTCTACATAAAAATACTGCATTTAGTAATTTAGAAGAAAAAAGTAAAAACATAAAATAAACTATATTAAGTAGTAAACCTGAATAATATAGTTAAAAATTATAGTTCTATTTAAATAGCTTATTTTGATCCATTTTTACTGGTTGTCTTAAATATTTAAATATATTTTCTAATAACCATCTTCAATGCTTCTGCAGGTTTCCAGTGATAAAAACTTTACAGTTTTTTAGCTTTTAAAAAATATTTGAGTTGATTTTTCTTTTTTGACTAACTTGAAACTGATTAGACAAAAAGTTAATAAACTATGAACACATACTCTTTTGTCTGAAACGTACATGTAAACTTCAAAAACAATTAGTGTGATTCACGTTGTAAGAAAAGGTATCAACAATTTTACAGAACTCAGATTTATAAAGTGCATTTATCTCCATTTTACATACAATTTTGACACTTTAAAAATTCAAACATATTTTTGGTACATATATTTGCAAATAAATACTGTGCTTATGGTAAGCAAGCCAAATAATGGCCTGAGAAGGATTCTGTACTTCCATATTTGAGTCCTTTTGGGTGAGCTGTAACCAAGCTTAATAGTCAGACAAGGTTGAAAACCTAACTTAGGAATATGCACCTGTAACAGTTGCTAAGTCTTGGCCAATGCCAGTGGCCATACTTCAGTCATTCATACACTGCTGAGTGTTCAAACTGTTCAAATAAGGCAAACATCGAGCTCTAACCAATCCAGCCATTCTGTACCTCACTTCCAAATTCTGTACGTTATTTTCCTTTCTTTGTCTATAAATATTTTTCTACCACGTGGCTGCACTGGAGTCTCTGAATCTGCTGTAATTCTGGAAGCTGCCTGATTCCCAAATCATTTATGGCTCAGTTAAACTCCTTTAAATTTAATTTAGCTGAAGTTTTTCTTTTATCACTTAAAATAGAGTATATCCATTAATCTTCAATGTTCAATTTTGTAAACATGAAATTATAGGTATCCAGTCAGAGAAGGAAAAAAGAAAAAAAGAAATGAAAGAGAATCACGAAAGCCTGCAGGAATTATGAGACATCATCAAGAGACCTTATATTCATATAATAAGAATTCTTGAAGGAGAAAAAAGAGAGAAAAGTCCAGATAGCATATTTCAGGAAATAATGGCTGGAAATTTCCCAATTCTGTGGAAACATGATAACATCAAGGTGTATCAAGTTCAGCGATCTCCAAAAAAATTTTACTTGAAGACAGATTCACAAAAAGACATCATAATAAAGTTATCAAAAATCAAGAATGAAGGAAAAATACAAAAAGCAACAAGGGACAATAATGCATCACATTCAAGGAAGTCTCGATATGGCTATCAGCAGATTTCTCAGCAGAAACCCTGCTGGTCAGGACAGAGTGATACAATATATCCAAAGTGCTGAAGGAAAAAGGCTGCCAAACAAAACTACCTGGCAAATCTGTCCTTTAGAAATAAGAGATAAATAAAATTTTTCCCAAAGAAAGGTGAAAAGAGGTCATCACCACGAGGTCTACTTTACAGGAATTGCTAAAAGGAGTTCTTTAAACTGAAATGAAAGGCTATTACTTAATAACATAAGACATATGAATGTAAAAGATACACTGGTATAAATAATATATAGTCATATTTACAATACTTTAATCTTGTGTGTAAAGAGTGGTATGTGAAACAATTTTATCTCTTCTATGAGAGTTAACAGACAAAACTATTCAAAACAACTGCAGCTACAATTCCTTGTTCAGAGGTACAAATTACAAAAAAAAAGGTAAATTTTTGACATCAAAATCATACAAGGTTAGGGGGATGAAGTGAAAGTGAAGAGTTTTTGTTTCTGATTAGAATTCTTATGAGCTTAAAATAGCTATTTTAAGTGTCAGATGTATTACTTAATTCTCTTTGTAACCATAAAGCAAAAACCTATAACATATGCACAAAAGATAAAAAGAAAGGAATCAAAGCATATCTGTACATCATAATATTACATAATCACAAAGAAAGATGGCAAGGGAGGAAGAAAGAGGATCTACAAAGCAACCAGAAAACATTTTACAAAATGGAAACAGTGAGTCCTCAGCTATTAATAATTGTCTTGAATGAAAATGGATTAAACTATTTTAAGATGCATATAGTCAGATGGTTAAATGCAAAATAAATACTTTATTACTTTGAAAAAAAGAGAGAGAGTAACTGAATGATTTAAACAAAACAAAAAAACAAAAACAAAAATCAAACCATATTATTAGTACAAGAAATTCACTTTGCCAATAAGGACACACATAGACTGAAAGTAAAGGAATGGAAAAAGATATTCCACACAAATGGAAACCACAGGAGAGTAGCTGTAACTATAATTATATCAGAGAAAATAGACTTTAAGTAAAAATTTAAATAAAGAGATAAAGAAGGTTATTATGTAATGATAAAGGGGTCAATTCTTCAAGAGAATATAACAATATCCACCTAACATTGTAGCACCTAAATATATAAAGCAATTATTAAATTTTCTGAAGAGATAGACTGTAATATAATAACACACCTCATTTTCTGCAATAGACACATCATCTTAACAGAAAATCATTACTGAAACATGAGACTTGAATTACACTTTAGAACAAAAGTACCTAAAATACACATTCATAACATTCCATTCAACAGCAACAGATTACATGTTTCTCTCAAATGCAATGGAGTATTCTCCAGGATAGATTATACCATAGGACGTAAAACAAATACTAACAAATTTAAGAGGATTAAATCATTCTTTCTGATTAGAATGGCATAAACATAGAAACTGATAACAGGAGAAATCTTGGAAACTTAACAAATATGTGGAAATTAGACATAATAATCCTAAACAAGCCATGGATCACAGAAGAAATTAAAAAAAAATAAAATTAAAAAAAAAACCTGATGGTTTCATATCAGAATTATATTGAACATTTAAAGAAAAACTACTACAAATGCTTCTCAAAATCTTCCAAGAATTCAAGTGAAGGAAATATTTCCAAACTCTTTTTATGAAACCAAAATTACCCTGACACCAAAATTTAAAATTAAAATGGAAACACAACATACAACGTATAGAATGCAGTAAAAAGTGTTCTAAGAGGAAAATTTATAGTAATATACAGTTATATCAAAAAGAAGAAAGATCTCAAATTAGTCTAATGTTGCATCTTAAGGAACTAGAAAAAGGAAAACAAATTATGCCTAAATTTAACAAAAGGAAAAAAATTGCAAAGATAATAAGAAAAATTTAAAAAGAGACTACAAAAATGATGTTTATAAATGAACAAAACCAAAAGTTGGCTTTTTTTTTTTCTTTTTGATACGGAGTCTTTCTCTGTCACCAGGCTGGAGTACAGTGGCCCAATCTCGGCTCACTGCAACCTCCGCCTCCTGGGTACAAGCGATTCTTCTGCCTCAGAAGTTGGCTTTTTAAAAAGAAAAACAAAATAAATAAACCCTTAGTTAGGCACAGTAAAAAACAAAAAAGGGAAAACTCAAATATATAAATAAAATCAGAAATGAAAGTGCAAGCAACACAATTAACATCATAAAACTACATAAAATTACAAGAAACTACTATTAACAATTATACACCAACAAATTGGATAAACTAGAAGAAATGTATAAATTCCTACAAACATGTAACCTATAAAGATTGAACCAAGTAGAAATAGAAAATCTGATGAGAGCAGTAACAAGTAAGAAGAATTAGTAATAAAATATTTTATGAGTGGAAAGCCCAGAACCTGATGGCTTTACAGCAGAAATCTACAAACATTTAACGAAAAACTAATACCAATGCTTCTCAAATTCTTCCAAAAACACTAAGTGGAGGAAATACTTACAGACTCATTTTATGAGACCAACATTACCCTGAAACCAAAACCAGACAAGGACACTACAAAAAAAGAAAATTACAGACTAATATCTCTGGTAAACATACATGCAAAATCCTAAGGATAATTACCAAGATACTGAACTCTGGAACATATTAAAATAGTCATTCACCCATGATAAAATGCAGTTTATCTCAGGGATGCAAACATAGTTCAACATATGCAAATCAATAAATGCAATATGGCACATTAATAAAATGAAGGGACAAAAACGAGATCATCTCAATAGATGTAGAAAAAGTAGTTGACAACATCAAACACCCTTTCATGATAAAAATCCTGAAAATATTATGTATAGAGGGAATGTACCTCAACACAATAAAAGCCATATATGACAAGCCCATAGGTAACATCACACTCAATAGTGTATAGCTGAAAGCTTTTCCTCTGAAATCAAAGACAGACAAAAATAGCTCTAACCGCATTTTTTTTCTACATAGTACTGGAAGGCCTAGACAGAGCAATTTGGCGAGAGATAAAAATAAAATATATCTGAATAAGAAAATCAAAAGAGGAATTGTCTCTGTTTGCTGACAACATGATCTTGTATATATGTATATATATATATTTTTTTAAAAAAAACCCTAAAAATTTCACCAGAAATCTGTTAGATTTGAAAAAATAAATTCAGCAAAGTTGCAGAATGCAAAGTAAACACACAAAATGACTAGTGTTTGTATGTAATAATAATGACCTATCCAAAAAGGAAATTGAGAAAACAATCCTATTTACAATAGCAACAAAATATATAGTACCTAGGCATACATTTAACCTAAAGATTGTGAAAGACCTGTATATTGAAAATTATAAACACTGATGAAAAAATTTGAAGGGAACACAAAGTCAAATGATTCATTTTGTTTGCAGATTGGAAGAATAAATATTGTTAAAATATTGTTAAAAGTATTCAAAAAGACCCACAGATTCTATGTAATCTACATCAAAATGTCCTGTGTTTTTTGTTTGTTTGTTTGTAGAAGAAGTAGTCCTAAAATTCATATGGAACCACAAATAATCCCAAATAAACAAGAAATTTTGAGAAATAAAAACAAAGCTGGAGCTATTATACTCCCTGATTTATATTATATTATATTATATTAATTATGTTATGTTCTAATAATATATTATAAAATGATAGTATGAAAAACAGTATGGCACTGGCATAAAAACAGACACAGTGACCAATGCAAAAAGGATAGAAAGCCCAGAAATATATAGATTAATTTTTGGTCAATTGGTTTTTGACAATAGTTCCAATAAAACACAATGGGAAAAGGATCACATAGTCAATAAATACTGCAGGGAAAGGTGGCCATACACTAGCAGAAGAATGATATTAGACCCTAATCTTACACCATACATAAAAGTAAATTCAAACTGGATTCAAGACTTAAATATAACACCTGGAACTATAAAACTACTAGAAGAAAACACAGGAAAAAACTGCACAACATTGGTCTGGAAAATATTTGGAGTATGATCCTGAAAGCACATGCAACAATAGCAAAAACACAGAAATGGAATTGCACCAAATAAAAAAGCTTCTGCACAGCAGAAGACAAAATTAACAAAGTGGAGAAATATATATGTATCACATATATATCTCATACATATATGAGATATATATATATATGTATATGAGATATATATCTCATGTATATATGATAATAACCCCGTATTAGATGTATGGTCCACAAATATATGTGTGTGTGTGTGTGTGTGTGTGTGTGTGTGTGTGTGTGTGTGTGTGTGTGTATGAAACTCAACTCACTAGGAAAAAAACAAATAACTGAAAAACGGGCAAAAGACTTGAACAAACACTTCTCAAAAAAGACATACAAATGACTAACAGGTTCATGAAAAAATGTTCAGGATCACTAATCATTAGAAAATAAAAACACAAAGTAGTGTATGGAAAGGTATGAAGATTCCTTAATAAATGAAAAATATAACTACCATATGATCCAGCAATCCCATTGCTGGGTATTTATGAAAATGAATTGAAATCAATATTTTGAAGGGCTATCTGGATTTCCATGTTCATTGCAGTATTATTCACAGCAAACAAGATATAGAATCCACCTAAGTGTCCATCAGTGGATGAATGGATAAAGAAAATGTGGTATAAGTACACAAATATATGCTATTCAGCCTTAAGAAAGAAAGCAATCAAGCATAAAACATTATGCTTGGCCAGGTGTGGTGTCTCATGCCTGTAATCCCAGCACCTTGGGAGGCTGAGGTGGATGGGTCACAAGGTCAGGAGTTCAAGACCAGCTTGCCAACATGGTGAAAGCCCATCTCTACTAAGAATACAAAAATTAGCTGGGTGTAGTAGCCCATGCCTGTAATTCCAGCTCCTCAGGAGGCTGAGACCGGAGAATCGCTTGAGCCCGGGCGTTGGAGGTTGCAAAGAGATGAGATCTTGCCATTGTACTCTAGCCTGGGCAACAGAGCAAGACTCCATTTCAAAAAAAAAAAAAAAAAGACATTATGCTTGAATCTGGAGGACATATGCTAAATGAAATAAGCCAGGCACAGAAAGACAAATATTGAATTATCTCACCTATATGTAGAATCTGTAAAACTTGAACTCATAGAAGTAGGGAGTAGAATGATGGTTACCAGAGGCTGGGGTTGGTGGGAGGGAATTGTGAGTTGCTGGTCGGAGGACACAAAGTTTAACAGGAAACATAAGTTTTGATTTTTATTGCAATAATAATGTATTATATATTTCAAAGTGACTAAGAGTAAATGTCTCATCACAAAAAATGGTGAGAAGACAGATATGTTAATTTGCTTGATTTAATCATTCTGCCTTCTATACATAGATCAAAGCATTACATTGTACCCTATATATACATATATATAATTAAGATTTGTCAATTAAAAATATATGAATTGATAACAAAAAAATATATTTCCATATATAATGGGTATATCAAATGTATTTACTCTAATCAAATATAATACAATAAAATATAATCCAGTAGTAATTCTACATGTATACATATATGAAATCCATAAAAGTATATAGATGTATATATATCTATTATACATATTTACATAGTATCCATATATACTTCCATATATATTCCACATTTATTTAACACAGAGTGGGTGACAGAAATGCGTTGCACAATTGACTCTATGGTTGGTGGGAATCTACCCACCGACTGGGTCATGTGTTGAATTAAAAAAAAAAATCTCTTTTTCTTGCTTAAAAACATGTTTATATCAGAATGTCAAGTGCGCTTTGAGAAATCTCTGCAGCCATAATTTCTGTGCCTGCCTCAAATTAAAACAAACACACTCCTACAAAAGACTTGTAATTGAAGAAAGACAAAAATGCAACTACTTGAGTGTGTTTGCATAAAAAAGCTACTGTTTAGAAATAAACATACCTCTGAAAATGTTTAGCACCTTCCAGCAATTTCAAACAGGTCACTGACAAGATGTAATGAAATCACAATAAAAATTCAGTGAATTATTTTTGTGAAAATTAACATATAAATTCTAAAATTCATAAGGAGATTAAAAGAGACAAAACCCTTTGCTTATCAAATATAATCATTATCTGTGCTTCTGAAACCATGTGCTGAATTTCCTTATGTTTAAACTTTGTATAAAACAAATTATACAGGATATGCTCCCATGAATGCTTTTGTCTCTGTATTATATTAGGAAGATTTGTACATGTTATAGCATCTATTTACCTGTTATGGCCGTGGGGAATGCAGCTTATTTTACTAATCTTATTGTTGTCTGAAGCTTTGTTTTTTGTTTTGTTTTGTTTTTAACAGATCATGTTTTTTTTTTTACCTATTTGAAGAAGGCTCTGTGACTTACTAGACTTACACTTTCTTTCTCAGAAAAGAAGTGAGGGCTGCTTGTTACCTCCCATCCCTCAACACACACACACACAATGAGGGTCTGAGAAATGAAGTGTAGGAGCCAGATACAATACCAGATTACAAACAGAGTTGAGTGGCACAAGAATGGGCTCTATTAAACATGCCTTATTCATATACTCAGATTCTCTTAGCCTCCTGCATCTCTTGGAGTCTGAACTTCTTGTTCTGTCTCAACTAGCAACAGAGGAAACCAGTTCCTTTCAGGGACTCTGCAGTTACTTTGAGGATAATTAGCCATTGGCCTGCAGTTTCCGGTTCCACTAGCCCTTTCTGAATTCAGATGAAATGTAACACTTTAGGCTTTGGGGTATGTTTTCCTGAATGGCTTCTGAAGAAGCTGAATAATGTTACCTGGGAAGTTAGAAAACAGGGGTGAAATTTTACCAATGGAAGACAGAAATTGAGGAAAAGCCTGGAAGAAAAATTTCATCTCCCTTTTTCATTCTGATGAACTTACAGAGATATGATTTCTCCCTGCAAATTGCCTGAAAAGGGCCGATGTGGCCAATCAGGTGTAATTGATAGGAAACCTGCTTCACAGTCTGTTGTGGAGCAGAAGTAAGATTAGAAATTAATCATCTTGCATTATGTTTTACACTTCCTCATATTCATTTCCCCTCACTCAGTGTCTCCTTGTAAGACTTCCCACATAAGTATTACCAATTTATCCTTCCCTTGGGCTCTCTTTTCTAGGGAACATATGCTAAAAGGAAGTGTATGTGCCAATGAATATATATAGTTTTAACATTTACAAATGAAACAATGTGCTGACCAAAGAGGTTATGACCATTTTGATTTCCTCTGACAATACATGAGTGGTTACATTGCAACACTCTAACAGAATATAAGATCAAATCTTTAAATTATATTTTTTCCTCTGATCAGAAAAAAGTGATATGCTATTGCAGTTTTAATATGCATTTACCTAATCTGTCATATTTCAGATCCATAAATTCATCCAGAGTTTATATGCCATTTGTATTTACTTTTCTGTAAAGTGTTCACTCTCTTGTACCATTTTTCTACTAGAATTTTTATTTATATACATATTTTTAAAAATAGAACAGATATTTTTTCTTTGTGATTTTAGCTAAATATATATATATTTATATAAATATATATATATTTTAGCTAAATATATATATAGCTAAAATATATATATATACATAGCTACATATTTTAGCTATATATACATGTATCTGTTTATGTATGTAGCTACATATACATATTTTTTTTGAGATGGAGTCTCGCTCTGTCACGAGGCTGGAGGGCAGTGGCATGATCTCAGCTCACTTCAACCTCCACCTCCTGGATTCAATCGATTCTCATGCCTTAGCCTCCGGAGTAGCGGGATTACAGGCACACACTACCACACCCAGCTAATTTTTGCATTTTTAGTAGAGATGGGGTTTCACTATGTTGGTCAGGCTGGTCTTGAACTCCTGACCTCAGGTGATTCACCTGCCTCAGCCTCCCAAAGTGCTGGGATTACGGGTGTGAGCCACTGTGCCCAGCTAGCTACCCATATTTTTATGAGTTTATAGTTTGCTTTTTGGTTTTGTACCTGGTGGTTTTGCCATACAAAACTTTGGTTTTATTTATTCATAGTATTTGTGGTAGTTAACTTTGTCAACTTGACTCAGGTAAAGGACATTCAGATAGTAAAATGCTATTTCTGAGTGTGACAGTGCATGTGTTTCCAGAATAAATTAGCATTTGAATCAGTAGACTGAGTAAAGAAGATGTATCCTCACTAATGTGTTGGACATATTCCAATCCACTGAGGGACTGGATAGAACAAAAAGGTTTAGGAAGATGAGTTCATTCTCTCTCTCTCTTTCTCTTTCTGTCTCTCTCTCTCTCTCTTCTTGAGCTGGGATGTCCATCTTCTCTTGCTCATAGATCTCAGAGCTCCTAGTTCTTTGGTCTTTGGATTTTGGACTGTATACAAAACTGCTGAGCTTATATCATTATTCCCCCCATCTCCCCACAACCGGTTTGTAGGTGTTTAGACTTGGACTGGGAGTTACAGCATCAGCCCCTCTGGTTCTCAGGTTTTGGGACTCAGACCGAATTACACCACAGGCTTTCCTGGTTCTCTAGCTTAGAGATAGCAGATTATGGAACTTCTTGGTCTACATAATTGTGTTAGTCAATTTCTTTAATAAATGTGTATCTCCTATTGGTTCTGTTTCTCTGGAGAACCCTATATAATAACCATAATAAACATTTCTTTTCATTATTTTTAATTTTATTTATCACACATGGAAAAGCATTCTTAAATGAAACAGTCATCTATGCATTTACCCTTAGACACAGCAATCTCAATTCTAGCATCCTAAAGGTGTTGTGGCAAAAAAATACACACACACACACACACACACACACACAAAGACTTTTCATCATAGCACTATTTTATGTAGACTGTAAAAAACTCAAGTATTCATCTAGAGTAATTTAGTTAAGCAAAATATTCATCTACACGATGAATTATTATGGCATTGCAAAAAATGAGTAAGAATTGTCTCTACATACTGCTATACAGTGATCCTAAGGAAATACTATTAAGAGGGAAAAAGAAGAAAGAGAAGATTGTACATGGTATGCTACTATATAGGAAATAAAAGGGGATATGGGTTTATATACATATACAAACTACCTTATATTAAAAATAAATGGAAAGTTTAAAAATGTAAGGCTAAAAATGCATACATACATGCACACATATTCCTAGAAATTGTAGTTTGTAGGAATATTTAGGAAATATTTTGAGTGTATAATGGTGAGAATATATCTTAATGACAAAAATAACTAAAAGTAAATCTTAATTTTTTAGCAACCATACTGCTAGTAATAGTGTTGACACTGTTATTCTGAAATGTTAGCTACTGCAAGGGGAAGCAATAATTATTTGATGTTGTTAGAGTTTTTTGCTTAAGACATAAAAATAGAATTGAAGAAGTTAAGTAAAACAAACAAAAAATTGTTGTGATTCTAAGTTTGCGTTAGGGTTACAGTATGTCTATATGCATATCATGATGTATTTTTTCTTCAATGATAACATATTTCTTAAGAAACGATTCTTAAATTTCTTCTGTTAAAATATTCTAGAAACATTAACCAATCTAGCATTTATCATCTCATAGATTCTGGTCTCTAAATACCATTTTCATTTAAAGGAAGCACCAATTTTGGAAAAATAGTTAATCCCAAGTCAGCTTTAAGAAATGTATAAGATGCATTTAAAACATCTTTTCATAATAGAAAAGCAGGGAAACTGGTGATTACTACTTGGGTCATGTCAAAATGACTTGAGCCAATTTAAAAGGGATGTAATGATAAATAATGTAAAATTGAGCATCAAAGAAAAAAATGTCTGCAATTATTACAGCACATCAAATATGTTAATATATATGATTTCATGATGATAGTGTTACAATCTTATTGATCAGTTTTGGAGAATTTCAGGGAACCAATCTCTTATTCTGAGATGTGACAAGAGTGGAGAAATCAAGCCTTTATCCCATATCTATGATACAAAGAATACCTCAGCCTTAATGAATAACTGAGGATGGAAAGTTTTTTCATAGAAGTTTTCCAGCTAGTAAGTGGAGGAATGATAGAATTAGAATACCACCATTCTTCAGTCATTAATAAAATACTAAATCTAGACAATTATGATTTATGACTATTAAAACCATTGAGTAAAAAGCAGATGAGGAACTTAATATTGGATGGATTAGACCAATAACAGTTTGACCTATGTAACAATCTTAACATCAGGAATTCTTTGCATTCTGGTGAAGTACACCAACTATAGCCTCTTCTTGCCAAAAATTCCAATCTGAAACTGATTAAGACTCTAGAAGTAGTTACCTGTTTACAGAAAATACAGAGTACTGAAGATCCAGTTAAATAACATCATGGGAAAGTAATCGATAAATTCTAAAATGAGAGGAAACGCTTTAGAGTGAATTACCTAGCTGCTTCAATAAATAAGTTCTGAGAGAAAACATACAGAGGGAGAAACTAGGAGACATGTGAACCAAACAACATTGTCTGGATCCTGGTTTGAGCAAATAAATTGTAAAATGGATACATTTAGTTTTTTAGGTATGTTAAAGTTTCAAAGTTTACATTTTTAATAAATACTCATATTTTACAAAAACAAACTGAACTATTTTGTGGGTGAAATTATACAGTTTCTGATTTTGCTTCAAAATAATCTGTTATCTGTGTGGTGGGAGATATCATGGGGTTGGAATTTGATGGATAATATGCCTGAAACAAGATTGGCTGTAGGTTGCAAAATGTTGAAGCTGAGATGTAGATCCACAGTGGTTCATTATTCTATTCTCTCTACTTTTGTGTACACTGAAATTTTCTATATTAAAACATATTTTAAAATAAAAACATTTCACAGTGTGAAGTATTTTTCTTTCATTTTTGCTACTTTTAAAATTTTACATATTTACATTTACATTTTTATTCATCTGAAATTTATTTGGTGTTAGAATTGAGGTACAAGTCAGCCATTAGAAAAAAAAAGAGGAATACTGTCATTTGCAACAACATGGATGGAACTGGAGATCATTACGTTAAGTAAAATAAGCAAGGCACAGAAGACGAACGTCACATGTTTTCAATTATTTGTAGGATTTAAAATCAAAACAACTGAACTTATGGACATAGAGAGTAGAAAGATGGTTACCAGAGGCCTGGAAAGACAGTGGTGGTGGTGGGGGCTGGGGGTGTCAGGAAAACATGGGGATGGTTAATGGGTACAAAAAATAGAATGAATAAGAGTTACTATTTGATAGCACCATGAGGTGATTATGGTCAATAATAATTTAAAGGTACATTTTTAAAAAGTATAAATAGATTGTAACAGAAAAGATAAATGCTTGAGGATTGGATACTCCATCCTTCATGATGTGATTATTACATATTGTGTGTCTATATCAAAACATCTCATGTACCCCATAAATATATACCCCTATTATGTACCCCCCAAAAATAAAAATAAATACAAATAAATTTAAAAGAATTGAAGTAGAGATACAGTTCAACTTTTTTCTAAGATGACAATCCAGTTTTCACCTAAAGAGACAGAGATTGGAGCTCTGGTCTACTAAAATTATCTAGAAATCTTAGGGCAGTTTGTCAGAGAGGAGAGTTATGCACAAAAAGAGCTCTAGAAATCTGTACAGAAGACCTCTTGAGTCTTTGGCCTCTTTTCTTTTCTTTCTTTTTTTTTTTTTACTTTTTACTTTGTACAACTACTTAGTTGTACATGTCCATGTACACAGAGTCCTCAAGGTGAGTAAGGACTTCAATTGAGACAAAAAGAGATATTTGAGAATAACTGTCAGGGAGCTATAAAGTAAGCAATCACCAGAGCTCCCAAAGGGTTGAGAAGTGGTTGATTTTTAACCAGTAAGAATGGGGAGACTTTTTTTTTAACACTTTGATAATTCATTAGAGACCTCAAAAGACCACAGTTTATGAGTAGAGTTAATCTAGTACTAGAGTAAAGGCCACCCTAGGCTCACCATAATGTATCTTAAAGATAAGCCTCAATAGAGGTTGCAGTGAGCTGAGATCATGCCACTGCACTCCAGCGTGGGCAACAGAGTGAGACTCTGTCTCAAAAAAAAAAAAAAAAAGAAAGAAAAGAAAAGAGCCTCAAAAGGATACAGGTGATATGCAAGTAATTTAACTTTCTTCCAAAACAAACTTAATGTTTGATTAATGACTAAAACCCAGACACTCAACAATATAACAGCCATAATGTTTCACTTACAATTAAAAAAAAAATAGCAAAGAGGCAGAAAAAAAATGTGACCTGAAGAAGAAAATAATCATCAAAAGAAACTGATCCGGAAATGAAAGAGATGATGCAATTAGCAAATGAAGACTTTGAAATAGCTATCATAAATTTGTTGAATTTTAAGGGAAAATGTAGATATAATAAGGATGCAAGTAGGGGATTTCACATAAAACTATAAAAAATACCAATTGAAACTTCCAGGGACAAAGCACTAAATATCTAACTGTAAAAAACAAAACAAAACAAACTGGCTGGATTTAATAACAGATTATATGTAACAGAATACAAGATAAATACACATGAATAGAAATCATCCAAAATAATATGTAACAAAAATTTACCTTGAAAATCCTGAAATGTTTGTGTATTAAGCCACAGACTACTAAATAGCCAATGTTTCAAATAAGAAATTAAAAGAGAAATTGAAGCCAAGTTTAGAAAAGGAAAGAAACAACCCACCAGTACATTCTTCCTAAAACTTCTTCATCCCCCTAGCCAAATTTCTTTTTGTACATCCATTATCTCCCCAATTACCTTTATTAATTTGCACATTCGATCAGCAAATAAAGCCTCAACAAGAGCTTATTCTATATACCAGATGCCTTCTTCCTTACAATAGTGGCAGAGAAGGTTTTTTTAAAAAAAGAAAAAAAACTGAAATGTAGGTGTACTTTAGGAACAGAACATTATCTTTATTAGTGTAGAAGAAACCATCTGCTATTTATTTCCTACTGCTACAGTTTGGACAAAAGATGTAAGCCTCAAAGTTTCTAGAGTGAAGTTTAATCAATAAGGACCTATTGTTTTTTATTCCACAGAAATCCAAGCATGCTTGTCTTATATTCTTTCTGTAACCCCTATTTTTCCTCTACTGCTTCCAGCATAATGCTAGTAAGACCAAACTTGCAATTCTGAATCCTTAAATCCAGTGGGTTTCCACAGAGAAACATTTCTTCATGAAAATATTCCATATTCTTTACTCAAAGCAAGTCTCATGAACTAATCTTAAAGGCAACATGGGAAAGCATGTGATAAGAACTTTACAAAAACCCATTGTCTCTTTAAAAATAAACATTCAAGGCCATTTTGTTTGTTTTATATTTGGATACAGCACGTTTTGTTTGTGCCTCCACTGTTTTAGAATTACATCTTAGATTCATTTATTTGTGCCACTTCCACAGAAAGGTCTATGTGTAGAAGCTTGTCTCAGTAGCAACAGCTTGTGGGAGAGATATAGGTAGACGATATTAATTTAATTTTGCAGTTTATGTAATTGTAGTGTTTGCTGTTTACATATACTTGTTCATATGGTCCTCTCATCAACCTTGTGAAGAATCTATTATCTTTTTATTTCACAGTGAAGCAAAAAGTGGTCTGGAAATCCTAAATGGTTCTCTTCAGTGTTATTGGTAGCAAGTGTCAGAGCCTGATCTTGAGTCAAAATCAGCTGACATTAAGTTTGTTGCGATTTTCTTCTACAGTTTACATAGGTTCTGATCGCTGTAAAATGCAAGAAGTTAGTATCTATTTTGAAATGCTTTCTATTTCATGAAAATGTGGGTGATAAAAATGTAACCTTATCTAGCCTAAGTTCAACATTAAACAATGTATTTTGTGATTATATGAAGCTTACCTTCCGGTTTTAGAACTTTCTTTTATCTAAACTCTCAAACTATCCACATTCGACTTGAATTCTTGTGCCTTTTATTAAAGAATTATTATTTTTTTGTACTAGATTAAGATCCTACCTTCTTCATGAGCATGGATTCAGCCTAAAGTAATAATTAAAAAAACACAATAGTAAATTTATATTCTAATTTTTTACTTACTTAAATTCTGGTTTTAATTTTTCTCAAATTCAATTTTCAATATAATACTGGGGATTCCTCCCAAAAACCTTACCATTCAGGGTTGCTCAAGCCAATATAATCATGGATACATGTTATTATGGTTATTATCAACATCACCATCATCATTATAATTATGATAGCTAAGCATTTATTTAACACTTTCTCCATATCATGCATATTTTCTCATATAATCATCACAACAGTTTAATGAGAAGTTATTCTCATGATTTCCATATGTAAAATGAAAAAACTAAGGCTCAGAGAGTTTAAATACTGTGCCGCAGGTAACATAGCCCATAAGGTTGGAGGCAGAGTTTGGCTCCAAGCAATTTGATGCAAGAGCAGATGAGTTTGCTCCCATACTACACTGCTTCTCTTCTATGACATCTGCTCTTCTACCTAAGACTACTTCTACTTTTTAAACTTCAAACCTCTTTGGTTTTTGCCGGCATCCTTTAGGCCCTTGCAATACCAATAAAAAATTGATTGTATATTCTTTTCAGTCTTACATGTATTACTGCCTTAGAGTTGCATAACATACAGTTTGAGAAATCTTGTGTAACATCCGCTCTTGTTTCACGTGTACTTATAAATTACAATGATGTCAAGTTAAAAGAAAACCGCATTTGGGTTTGATAACATAAATATATATTATATCTATGCATATCATTTAAATAGATATTTGACACTCTCTATCTGCAATTGTGGGACCTTGTTGAACAGGTTTTTTAAGCCTGTTGATTTTGCATCTGCTGCTGGAGCTTTGCAGAAGTCTGCAGAATAGGCAGCTGGGAAGGGGATAGATGTAAAGTGGGAAGGAAAAAGAATAAGCCAGAAGTTATGAAGATGGACTGGATTTCCTGTTGGTCTCTCACCGCTTCTAAATTCATTGATGTCGGTGGCATGTGGAAGACGGTATTTTTCATCCAGGAGTTAAAAACATCTGGCCCAGGAGCCAGAAAACCTTGAGGATCCATGGGAAAGCAGAACACCTGAAGGCCCGTTCCTGCCTCTATGCCAGACTGATAAGTGACGACATGTGACCTGTAATAGCACCTGGTGCCCCTGCGTCAACCTTCCAAGTATAAAAGTAATTGGGCTGCTATTTCATGTCTGCCTTCCAAATCTCACACAAAATGACTCTTGTGACCCTTGATAACTCGGAGCTATACAGGGAATGAAATTCTGAGCAACATAATTCCAACGTATCAGCTAAGTTAACGATACAACTTCACTGCATACGCTATCCATAGCAAAGCAAAGCTCAGTGAGAATTAGAACCTAGGTCTCTGTTGACACTGAACACACCCTGAAACTCTAACTCCAGACTTCTGGTTATGAGAGATTGCAAGTTACCTTATTATTTAAGGCAAATTGTCTGTTCTTGCAATTGAATTTATCCTGATATAATAATCATCACATTATCAGGAACATCGACTCTCACAAAGTAGACCGTAAGAGAATGGAACACAGGAAAAGGAGGCTTTTGTTGATGAAGAATGCTGGAAGATGGAAGATAAAGTAGCAAAAATCGGCAACATGGAGGCTCTTTGGAAAGCTCTGAAATATCAGTAGTTGAGATTTGGAACCATTAAGGATAAATCATATATTTTCTGCTTTGGCAGGAAGTCAGCCCATATGGCAGAGATGAAATGTTTTTAATTGTCTCTCTCATGCACATTTGTTTCAGAATAAATATCCTTTGCAGTATTATGTTTTTGATTTCTAAAATGCACTTATCTTGTTCACATTGTAAAACTAGGAAAGAAGCACTAAACATGCAATTTATGGATGGATTCCAGGGGAAAGTACATACCGCACTCAAATCCACTTTAGTGCAGTTACATGACACAAGCTGAAGTGTTTTACTAAATTAAAATAAAAACAAGGGGCTTTCTTCTTCCCTGAATGTACTAGAGTGCACGACAATCTTCTTTACTACATAAACTGGTCATTTTTGAATATGTGTCTTCTTATTTTCTATCATGAGTACAGTTAAGCCTTGGCTTGAAATTCAGATTCCTATGCCTAACAGTAAATTAATACTTTTTAAACAAAAAAAAAAAACAGAATCTTACTACACATTGAAGGAAACATATAACAGTGTTACACTCTGTAAAAGCCTCACTGTAAAATCAGGTACACTATATCAAGAACATTAAATCTTGAGTATTCATTTCATTTTGTGGTACTATTTATAGGATAAACTCCAAATTCCTTAGAGATATCTTCTGAAACATGGTTTAGTCTCCCTTTTAAACATCCCTAAAACACAGTTTTTTCCCAACTACCATATCTCCCTTGAACATTGGAGCATGACCCTAATCTTTCTCATTCCATCCCTTTGGCAGAGGATATACCTCTCCTCCACCTAGGAAATGTCAGCTTAGATACTGCTTCCTCTGGGAAGAAAGGTTCTGTATCCATTACCCAAACAGAATCAATTCTATTTTCTCTTTTATCTAAATTAACGTAGCACTTTGTATCCACCTTGGATTTGGCATGTAACAAACTCACATTTTCGTTAGTTGTTTACGAATTTGTTCCCTTGCTAAACTGCAATCTGCAAAGCATAGCTAGTCGTATTTTCAGAAGTATTTACTAAACTCTCAAGACTCGAAAATAAATATAAAATTGTAATAAATCTATGGATATGGTGTGATGGAGACCTCAAAGATTGAAACATTATTATTAGTTTTCACTTGGAAGAACAAGAGCACTCTAGAGATTACACAGATTTTGAAGAATGAAGAGGAGTACTCCTCATAGGCATAGAAAAAACGGTGAAAATATAGGCCACATGATGGGGCAGAGAAAACAGCATTGGCAACCATATAATTTCCATCCTCCTTCCTATAGCATCTCACACAATACCGGGCACAAGTTAATATCTCAACAGATTTTTTTACTGAATGTATAAAGCAACCAAGAAAATCTCAGCAAATTCCCAAAGGTAAAATATCTCACAGATCACATTCTCTAACTGATATTCAGTAAATCTAGAAGTTATACAAAATTAGACCATTTGAATGATCAAAAAGATAATTTTAATGCACACACACAAATATACAATCAGAAATTAAAAATAATTATTTTAAGCTACTCTCAGTTAAAAAAGTAACCAAAGTGAATATGAAGGCAGTAAGGAAAGAAAAAGAGAAAGACGTAAGCTGGCCAAATATAAAGTTGGCATACAGGAAATAGCTCCAATTTACCTGTAGTTACCAACCAGAAAATTCACTGCAATACAAAATCCCGTTTACATTAGAAAGAAATCCTTATTCTGATATTTGCTGCCCAGCTTGCTCCCACTTTCTGCCAGAGAACACTTAATGGAAGGTGCTTAAAACATTTAGTGCCTCAGTCTTATCTCCTGCTAAAGCAGCTGTGTTGCAACCACTGTTTAGAAATTTTCAGAAACAATTGGCATTTCAATCTGCACAGTTTCAAATCTCAAGACTCTGTCTTGTCTCAAGACTAAAATCCCAAAAACTCAAAATATATGAAGCAGAAACTGATATAATTGTGGGGAGATATCTCAACATTTAATAATAGATAAAACAATGAGATCGATAATTAGCAAGGAAACAGAAGGCTTGAAAAATTCTATAAGCCATTGAGACCTAAGAGACATTTATAAAACACTCCACCAAATAACAGAAAAATACAAATTCCTCCCAAGTGTACATAAAACCTTCTCCAGTACAGATAACATGGAAAGCCATAAAAAGCCTCAATTAATTTAAAAGTATTGAAATTATATACAAAAAACCTGTTCTGTGACTACAAGGGAATGAAATTTGAAATTACTAACAGAAACTGGAGGAAATTCACAAATACATGAAAAAGTAAAGAACATATTTCTATGTAATCAATAGATCAAGAAGAAATCATGAGAAAAATTAGAAATATTTTGAAAAATATTAAAACAAAAATAAAACATGAAAATTTATGGAATGCAGCAAAGGCTTTGCTCAGAGGAAGATTTTTAGGTGCAAATGCCTGTAATAAAAGTTTCATACCTTAGAAAAAAGAAAAGTAATCAAACCAAAGAAAGAAGAAAGAAAATAAAAAGTAATAAAGAGACTGAATAAGATGGTGGAATAGAAAGCTCCATCAATCAACCCTTGAACAGGGATACCAAGTTAACTGTCTACACAGAAAAAAACATCTTTGTAATAACAAAAAATCAGGGGGCACTCATAGTACCTGGTTTTAACTTCATATCACTTAATGGGGCACTAAAGAGATAGGAAAAACAGCCTTGAATCCCCTATGCCACCCTTGTCCCAACCCCTGGCAGCAGTGTGGTGCCCAGAGCCTCTCTGAGAAGTAGGGGAGAAAAAACACAGCAATTGTGAGGCATAGAACTCAGTGTTGTCTTGTGACAACAGAAGGAAAAACCAGGCTAACCTCACCTGATGCCCGTCAATGGAGGGAGCATTTAAACCAGTCCTAGACTGAGGGAAATCACTGATTCCACAGGTCAGAACTTCACAATACCTACAAATTTCACCACCAAGGGCTATAGCACTCTATGTCTCCAAGTAAACTTGAAAGACAGTCTAGGTCATAAAAACTGCAACTTTTAGGCAAATCCTAGTGCTAAACTAGGCCCAGGGACAGTGAACTTGTGGCCGGGAGTTGCGGGGAGAAACTACATCCTGAGGCACTAGCTGGCACAGCCAAGGATAAACAAAATTTTTAAAAAGTGAGAATTTTAATCTTATCACCAGAGAAAACCACCTTCACTAGAGGAAAACAGGAAGGAACAAAAGAAAGAAAACTATAAAACAACTGGAAACAAATAACAAAATGGCAGGAATAAGTCCTTACTTATCAACAAAAACTTTGTAAATGTACTAAGCTCTTCAATCAGAAAAAAAAAGTCTTGTCTGATCTGTTGCCTACAAGAAGCACACCTCACCTATAAAGAACACATAGCCTGAAAACAAAGGAATGGAAAAAGATATTTCATGCCAACTGAAACAGAAAGAAAAGGGCAGGAGTCACTATACTCAGACAAAACAGACTTCAAAACAAAAGCTATAAGAGACAAATAAGGTCACCATATAATGAAAAAGTGGCCAGCTAAGCAAGAGGATATAACATTTTAACATATTTATGTACTCTACATTGGATCACCCAGATATTTAAAGGAAATATTGTTAGAGCTAAAGAAAGACATAGGCCCTAATAATACAATGATATCTACAACCTCCGCCACCCCACTTTGAGCATTGGAAAGATTTTCCAGACAGAAAAACAACAAAGAAACATAAGACTTAACCTTCACTACAGGCCAAATGGATCTAATAAATATTTACAGAACATTTCACCCAAGAGCTGCAGAACACATATTGTTCCTTCATTATATGAATTATTCTCAAAAATGGACCATACGTTAGGTCACAAAGCATGACTTAAAACATTCAAAAAACTGAAAAAATGTCAAGTATCTTCTCTGACCACAATGGGATAAAACTAGAAATTAGTAACAAAAGAAATTTATGTTAGTGCAGAAATAAATATAATTGAAATGAAGAAAATCAGTGAAACAAAAAGTTGCCTTTTTTGAGTTAAACCAAATTGACAAACTTTTAGCCAAACTAAAAAAAAAAAAAGAGAAAGAAGATCCAGTGGTGGCTGGCAAGATGGCCAAATAGGAACAGCTCTGATTTGCAGCTCCTTGCGAGATCAGTGCAGAAAACAGGTGATTTCTGCATTTCCAAGTGAGGGACCTGGCTCATTTCATTGGGGCTGGTTAGACAGTGCGTGCAGCCCACAGAGAGTGAGCTGCAGCAGTGGGGGCTGAATCCACAGAGAGTGAGCTGAAAAAAAGTTTAAAAAAGTTAAAAGAAACTAACAGAGCCTGCAAGAAATATGAGACTGTGTGAAAAGACCAAATCTATGTTTGATTGGTGTTCCTGAAAGTGATGGGGAGAATGGAAACAAGTTGGAAAACCCTCTTCAAGATATTATCCAGGAGAACTTCCCCAACCTAGCAAGGCAGGCCAACATTCAAATTTTTGTTGATGTTGATGCTCTTCCTTTCTGTTTGATCTAGCCTTTTGTTCTAGCCTCTAGTTTTCTTTTCTGTTTGTTATAGCCTTGATATTGATGCTCTTCATTTCTGTTTGTTCTAGCCTCTTCACTTGGCTAGAGGAGGGAGTTCTAGCCAAGGGAAGCCATGAGAAACCATGCCATGAGGGATGGTGCATTCCGGTCCAAATACTACTTTTTCCCTATGGTCTTTGCAACCCACAGACCAGAAGATTCCCTTGGGTGCCTCTGCCACCAGGGACCTGGGTTTCAAGGACAAAACTGGGTGTTCGTTAGGGCAGACACTGAGCCAGCTGCAGGAGTTTTTTTTTTTTTTTCTTTCATACCCCAGTGTTGCCTGGAATTCCAGTGAGACAGAACCATTTACTCCCATGGGAAGGGGGCTCAAGCAGCCTGGCAAAGCCTCTGTAGCTAGACTGCCTCTCTAGATTCCTCATTTCTGGGCAGGGCATCTTGGAAAGAAAGGCAGCAGGCCCAGTCACGGGCTTATAGATAAAACTCCCATCTCCCTGGGACAGAGCACCTGGGGGAAGGGATGACTGTGGGAGCAGCTTCAGCAGACTTAAACGTTCCTGCCTGCCAACTCTGAAGAGAGCAGTGGATCTCCCAGCACAGCACTCGAGCTCTGTTAAAGGACAGACTGCCACCTCAGGTGGATCCTTGACCTCTGTGCCTCCTGACTGGGAGATACCTCCCAGCAGGAGTAGGCAGACACCTCATACAGGAGAGCTTTGGCTGAAATCTGGCAGGTGACCCTCTGTGATGAAGCTTCCAGAGGAAGAAATAGGCAGCAATCTTTGCTGTTCTGCAGTAGAGGGGCCTGACTGTTAGAAAGAAAACTAACAAACAGAAAGGAAGAGCATCAACATCAACAAAAATTTGAATGTTGGCCCGCCTTGCTAGGTTGGGGAAGTTCTCAGTTTCTTTTGCTGTTCAGAAGCTATTTAGTTTAGATAGGTCCCGCTTGTCAATTTTGTTTTTGCTGTAATTGCTTTTGGGAACTTAGCCAAAAATTCTTTGCCAAGGCTTATGTCTGGAATGAAATTTCATAGGTTTTCTTTTAGAATTTGTATATTTTCAGGCCTTAAGTTTGCATTTTTAATCTATCTTGAGTTATCATTTGAAATGTTAAAAGGTAGGGATCCTATTTCATTCTTCAGCATTTGGCTAGCTAGTTATCCCATCACCATTTATTGAACAGGAAATTTTTTCCCTATTCCTGGTTATTGTTGTCTTTGTCAAAGATCAGATTGTAGGTGATTGACTTTATTTCTGGGTTCTCTATCCTATTCCATTTGTCTATGTGTTTGTTTTTAGTGCCAGTACCATGCTGTTTTTGTCACTGTAGCCTTGCAGAATGGTCAAGTAATGTGATGCCACCACCTTTGTTCTTTATACTTAGAATTGCTTTAACTATTTAGGCCCTTTTTCAGTTGCATATGAACTTTAGGGCAGACTTTTTATAATTCTGTAAAAAATAACATTGGTAGTTTAATAGGAGTAGGATAGAATCTGTAGATTGCTTTGGACAGTATGGCCATTTAAAAAATATTTGTTCTTACAATTCATGAACATGGAATGTTTTTCCATTTGTTTGTGTTATCTATTATTTCTTTCAGTAGTGTTCTGTAGTTCTCCTTGTAGAGGTCTTTCACCTCCTTGGTTAGATGCATTCGAAGGTATTTTGTGGGTATTATAAATTGGATTGTACTCTTAATTTGGCTTTTGGCTTGAACTTTATTGGTGTATAGAAATGTTACTGATTTTTTTGCATTGATTTTTTATGTTATTGAGGTGGTTTAGCAGTTCTAGCAGCATTTTGGTGGAGTCTTTAGGGTTTTCTAGGTAGAAAATTACATTGTTAGTGAAGGAAGATAATTTGCTGTTTTTTCTGATATGGATTCCTTTTGTCTCTTTCTCTTACCTGATTGCTCTGGCTAGAATTTCCAGTATTATGTTAAATACAAGTAGGGAGGTGGGCATCCTTGTCTTGTTCCAGTTCTTCAAGAGAATGCTTCCAGCTTTGCCCATTCAATACAATGTTAGCTGTGAATTTTCATAGATGGATTTTATTATTTTGAGGTATGTTCTTTTAATTCCTAGTTTGTTGGGAATTTTTATCATTAAGGGATGTTGGATTTTATTAAAAGCTTTTTTCTGTACCTATTGAGATGATCATGATTTTTGTTTTTAATTCTGTTTGCATGGTGAATCTCATTTATTTATTTGTATATGTTGAATTATCCTTGCTTCTCAAGAATGAAACCCATTTAGTCATGAATAATTATCTTTTTGATTGCTGCTGGACTTGATTTGCTAGTATTTTCTTGTGAATTTTTGCATCTATTTTCATCAGGGATATTGGCCAATAGGTTTTTGTTGTAGTTGTTGTGCCTTTGCCAGATTTTGGTATCATAGTGATGGTGGCTTCATAGAATGAATTAGAGAGAAGTCCCTTCTCTGTTTTTTAGAATAGTTTCAGTAGAATTGGTACCAACTCTTCTTTTTATGTCTGGTATAATTTGGCTATGAATCCATCTGGTCCAGGCACTTCTTGTTTGTTAGATTCATCTGTTCAGGTTTTCAATTTCTTTCTAACTCAGTCTTGGGAGATTGTGTATTTCCAGGAAATGTTCTGTAAGGATCTTTTATATTTATGTAAGATCAGTTGTTACTCATCAAGAAAAGAGTAAAGATCACCCATATGCAGAAGCTTAAGAACTCTGTACAGAACCTTGGAGAACAGAGGCAATGCTTTACCTGAAGCCTAATTGCTAACCAGATAATGGAGTTCTGAGTGGACTCAAGAAACAAAAGGAAAACAGTCAGGGTAAGGAAAGGTATGGATACAGCACAGGATTTAATTTTTCTACTTCGCTACACCTCTGGCTGAATTGCCATGAGGCCAATTTCACTCAAATTTCTGGCCTGCCAAACTCCTGCAGCAGAGTCCCAAATTGAGGATCACCTTCCTCTGGAAATCATTCCTAACAGTGCCAAAGTGGTAGATTCCTTAAAGGCAATCTCCCATGTTGTCTAGCATTTCAGGGGCTTCCTTTGTTAAGCTGGCAGTGCTCACAGGGACCATGCTGGAAGCCATAGTAGTAACTTTAGGCTCCACAACAGTCTTGTTTGATGCACCATATTAACATAGCTGGTAGATGATGCTAGAATGTTATTTATTAATAGGATATTAAAGCTATAAATTTCTATCTTAACACTACCTAAACTGCACTATAGAAATTTAGGGATTATTTTTCCCCAAAGGGAGGTGATTGAGTGGGGGCAGTTCTTTCCTGCACTGTTCTCACAGTGGTGAATGAGTCTCACATGAAATAATGGTTTTAAAAATGGGAGTTTCCTTACACAAGTTCTCTCTTTGCCTGCTGCCATCCATGTAAGACATTATTTACTTCTTTTTGCTTTCCACCATTTGTGAGGCCTTCTGAACCACGTGGAAGTGTAAGTTCATTAAACCTCTTTCTTTTGTAAATTGCCTGGTCTCAGGTATGTCTTCATTAGCAGCATGAAAATGAACTAATATAGTAAATTGGTACCAGTAGAGTAGGGTATTGCTGAAAAGATACCCAAAAATATGGAAGTAACTTTGGAACTGGGGAGCAGGCAGAGGTTGGGACAGTTTGGAAGGCTCAGAAGAAGACAGGAAAATGTGGGAAAGTTTGGCACTGCCTAGAGACTTGTTGAATAGCTTTGACTAAAATGCTAATAGTGATATGAACAATATCACCGATTTTTGTGCACTGGTTTTTTATGTTAGCCATATTGGGAACTGGAGCAAAGGTGACTCTTGATGTTTTAGCAAAGAGACTGGCAACATTTTGCTCTTGCCCTAGAGATTTGTGGAACTCTGAACTTCAAAGAGATGATTTAGAGTATCTGGTAGAAGAAATTTCTAAGCAGCAAAGCATTCAAGATGTGAATTGGGTGCTGTTAAAGGCATCCAATTTTACAAGGGAAGCAGAGCATAAAAGTTCAGAAAATGTGCAGCCTGACAATGTGATAGAAAAGAAAAACCTATTTTCTTAAGAGAAATTCAAGTGAGCTGCAGAAATTTGCATAAGTAACTAGGAGCCAAATGTTAATTCCCAAGACAATGGAAAATGTCTGCAGGGCATGTCAGAGGTCTTCAGTGCAGCCCCTCTCATCATAGTCCTGGAGGCCTAGGAGGAAAAAGTGATTTCATGGGCCTAGTCCAGGGTCCCTGTGCTGTGTACAGCCTAGGGACTTAAGGCCCTGAATCCCAGTCACTCCAGCCATGGCTGAAAGGGGCCAACCTAGAGCTTCAGCCATGGCTTCAGAGGGTGCAAACCCCAAGCCTTGGCAGCTTCCACATGGTGTCGAGCCTGCAAGTGCACAGAAGTCAAAAATTGAGGTGTGGGAACCTCCACCTAGATTTCAGAAGATACATGGAAATGCCTGGATGCCCAGGCTGAAGTTTCCTGTAGGGGTGGGGCTCTCATGGAGAATGTCTGATAGGGCAGCCCAGAAGGGAAATGTGGAGTCAGAGCCCCCATAGGGAGTCCCTACTGGGGCACCACCTAGTGGAGCTGTAAGTAAAGGGCCACCATCCTCCAGAACCCAGAATGCTAGATCCACTGACAGCTTGCACCATGTGCCTGGAAAAGCCACAGACACTCAACACCAGCCCATGAAGGCAGCCAGGATGGAGGCTATACCCTGCAAAGCCACAGGGGCAGAGCTTCCCAAGACCATGGGACCCCACCTCTTGCATCATCATGGCCTGGATGCAAGACACAGAGTCAAAAGAGATCATTTTAGAGCTTTAAGATTTGACTGCCCTGCTGGATTTCGGACTTGCATGGGCCCTGTAGCCCCTTTTTTTGGCCAATTTCTCCTATTTGGAATGGCTGCATTTACCCAATGCCTATACCCCCATTGTATCTAGGAAGTAACTAACCTGAACTGTGGACTTTTGAGTTAATGTTTAAATCATTTAAGACTTTGGGAGACTATTGGGAAGGTATGATTGGTTTTGAAATTTGAGACATGAGATTTGGGAGAGGCCAGGGGCTGAATGATATGGTTTGGCTGTGTCCCCACTCAAATCTCATGTTGAATTGTAACTTCCACAATCCCCACGTGTTGTTGGAGGTACCCGGAGGGAGGTGATTGAATTATGGGGGCTGGTCTTTCCTGTGCTGTTCTTGTGATAGTGAATGAGTATCCTGAGATCTGATGGTTTTAAAAATAGGAGTTTCCCTGTCCACCCCTCTTTGCCGGCTGCCATTCATGTAAAACACAACTTACTCTTTGCTTTCTGCCATGATTGTGAGGGCTCCACAGCCACATGTAACTGTAAGTTCATTAAACTTCTTTCTTTTATAAACTCCAGTCTCAAGTATGTCTTTTTCAGCAGCAGGAAAATGGACTAATGTAAGTCGTAAGAACTACCATTAGTATTTCCTGTAGGCTAGACTGGCTAGTTGTGAATGCTCTGAGAATGTTTGAATATCTCCTTTATTTTTTCAGAATCAAAACTCTTGTTTGACAGGCATTTCTCTTTGTAATTTGAATATATCATCCCACTAACTTCGGACTTTATGATTTCTGGTAAGTCAGTTGTTAATATTATTTAGGATTACTTATAAATAATATGTTGCCTATTTTTGCTGCTTTTAAAATTTTCTGTTTGTCCTTCACCTGCTTGATTATAATTGTGTGTCTAGGTGTGTATCTCTTGAGAGATATTCTGACAATTTCTCAAAATGTTAAACATAAGTTATTATATGACTGAACAATTTTACACTTTGTTATATATGCAAGAGAATTTCAAACATATATTTACATATTAACTTGTACTCAAATGTTCACAACAGAATTATTCATAAGTTACAATATGACAATAACCCAAATGTCCTTCAGATGCAAAAAGGTTAACCAAAATGTGGTATATGTATAAAATAGAATATTATTTGCCAATAAACTCTATGAATTACTGTTACATGCTACAACATTGGTGAATCCTAGAATTGTTGCCAGGGACTTGCAGGAGAAAGGAATGAAGAGTAATTTCTAATAGATACAGAATGACTAAAATGCTCTAAACATTGATTGTGGTAATGGTTTCACAACCATCACAGTTTATTTTTAAATCTATTAGCATGTTGCAAAAGAAATTGTGGATTTTCCATTAAAAGTAATGGCAAAAAACACAATTGCTTTTGCATCAACCAAAACTAATACTAAACCAGTGAACTGTACAATCTAAAAGAGTTAATCTTATGTCCTATTAATTATATTTCAATAAAGCTAGTATAAAAAAAGAAATGGAGTGCTAATACTATAAATAAATAAATAAATAAATAGCTGACAGTCAAAAATAGTGTGATCTCTTTCAGCTTTTATAGCCATCATCATTAGGAGTTGTAGTAGTGGCGATAGCAGTAGCATTTCATTGTTAGTGACTGGAGTATTTGCTCTTGGAGATTTAAATTTATTTATATCAGAGTGCAGGAGAGTAAGATTGCAACTATTTGTAATAAATTATACTAGATGAAGACTCATGTTACACTAAAGTCAGGGCATACAGTGCAGATGCACAGAACATAATTATTTTTATTTTGAAAAAATTCCAGGTTAAATTTACTTTGTATATTAATTTGCATGTCTATGTGTATCTTTAATAAGTACAGCATTAAATGTATTTTTATTTTGATCCTTTCTGGAAATAAATAACATATCACTCAGAAGGAAAATATGTATGTGTTATATAATTATGAAGCAATAATATTTCTAGTTGAGAAAACTGTGTAGAGATAAATAAGAAAATATGAGAAATATAAACATGGTAAGTTAACAGAGCTGAGGTTTTCAGGATTAGTCAAATATTTTTAATCTAAGGTAAAGAATTAATTAAAATATTTATCACATGATGATTCAATTTAAAATGCACACTCAGAAGCTGTCAACTTGTTGCCTACTTTCTTTCTTTACAGCTAGGAATGTTAAGATTGTTATGGTTATCAAACAGAAACATTTCCAAAACAGATTCTACAATTATTTTGAAAAAGTAATAAAGAAAGCAAATGGTATATAATTTTATGTGCTTGAATTTGAAAATAAACTGTATAAAATATCAGACAACCAAATTAATGGTAGTAAGCTAACGAGAGTAACTAGTGAGTTTCTGCATTTTTCAAGTGCTTGAAGTAAATACATCTTCTGTAGGCTGAATGTCTGTGTCTCTGCCCCTAAATTTATGTTGAAATGCTAACCCACAATGTGATACTATTAGGAATTATGGCCTTTTGCATGTGATTAGCTTATGGCATCAGATCCCTCATGAATTGGATTAGTGTCCTGGTAAAAGAGAGATTAGAGAGCTTCCATATCCCTTGTCTCCTCAATTAAGTGAGGTCACACTGAGAAGACAGCTGTCTCTGAATCAGAAAGCAGGCCCTAACCAGACACTAAATGTGATAGTGCCTTGATCTTGGACCTCTGAGTCTCCAAAACTGTAAGCAATATATTTCTGTTGTTTTTAAGCCACCCAGTCTATACTATTTTGTAACAGCTGCCCAAATGGAATGAGAAAATATCATACAGCTAAAAGTTTCGGCAAGGAGTTCACAGCAAAATGAAAAAGTAACCATATCAATGTGATTGATTTAAAACTCAATGCAAATGTTTGAATAAATTATGAAAGATTGTTTCATATTAAATAATTCTATAAGATGTTATTCTATAAAACTTGTATTTGGGCTAATGATGTCCCTAAGGAAATTAGTCATTATATTACTTACGGCCTGATTCATGAGGATTTCTATATAAATTTCTTCCTAGGCTTAACATCAATAATACTTGTGCATTTTTCTGAGCCAGTCACCTGTTTTCATCTGATAGGAACCATTAACTATGATTTGGTTTCTCTAGCATGTGTATGAGATTTAATGATATGTATTTTTTATACTAGCCTCATTCTCAGATATAGTTTATATTCTACTTTTGTTATGCTTTTTTTCTTTGTCATATAATTTATAATATTTCTCTACTTTTAAATTTTCTTGTAAGTAGCCTTACATTCATTTTGGTGCAGATGAAAAATAAATATTAGGTGTCAATTGACTATTAAATATCATTCTTGTTAGGTGTCTCAAAATCAACTGAATTCATAATTTCCAAAATTGAACTTATAATCAATTTCTCTGCAATGCATGTATAGTACAGGAATACTTTATTTTATTGCATTTCACTTTATTGTGCCTTGCAGATACTGTTTTTTGTTTTTGTTTTTTTTTCACAAATGGGAGGTTTGTGGCAATGCTGTGTTGAGCAAGTCTATCAGTACTATTTTTTAATAACAAGTGTTCACATAGTACCTTTGTATCATATTTTTGTTATTCTAACAATATCTCAAATTTCATTATTATTATTATTATATCTGTTATGGTGATTTTTAATCAGCAGTCTTTGATATTACCATTGCAGTTGTTTGAGGGGCATGATGAATTACTCCCATATAAGAAGGAAAACGTAATTGATCAAGTTTGTGTATGTTTTGGCTGCTCCAACAACCAGCCATCCCATCCCACATCTTTCTGCCTCTCCTTGGGTCTCCTTATTTCCTGAGACACAATGCTATTAAAATTGGGCCAGCTAATAACCCTATAATGGCCTCTAAGTGTTTGAGTAAATTGAAGAATAACAAATATCTCACTTTAACTCAAAAGCTAGAAATGAAGCTTAGTGTCTATCCATGTTCTTTGCCTACATTTTAATGGGATTTGTTTTGTTTGTTTTTACTTGTAAATTTGTTTAATTTCCTTATAGATGTTGGATATCAGACCTTTGTCAGATATCCAACAAGTTTTTAGCTTTCAAATGTTTTCCCATTGTATACATTGTCTGTTTACCCTGTTGATAGTTTCTTTTGCTGTGCAGAATCTCTTCAGTTTAATTAGATCTCAGTTGTCAATTTTATTTTTGTTGCAATTGCTTTTGGCTACTTTGTCATGAAATCTTTTCCAGTTATTATGTTCAGTATGTTACCACCTAGGTTGTCCTCCAAAGTTTTTATAGTTATGGGTTTTACATTTAAGTCTTTAATCCATCTTGAGTCGATTTTGTATATGGTTTAAGGAAGGGATCCAATTTCAATTTTCTGCATATGGTTAGCCAGTTAGCCCAGAACCATTTATTGATGAATAGTCCTTTCCCTATTTCTTGTTTTATGTGAGCTTTGCCAAAGATTATATGGTTGTAGGTATGTGGGCTTATTTCTGGGCTATTTTGTTTTATTGGTCCATGTGTCCTTTTTTTTTTTCACCAGTACCATGCTGATTTTGATTACTGTAACTCTGTTGTTCTATTGGCCCATAACTCTGTTGTTCTATTTTGTTCTGTTGGTCCATGTGTCTTTTTTTTTTTCACCAGTACCATACTGATTTTGATTACTGTAACTCTGTTGTATAGTTTTAATATGGACAGGAAGCAGGGAAATACTGGGTAGAAGAGGGCAGTTCTCCAACAAAGGCCCCACCCTCAAGCATGGAAACTTCATCCCTAAATGAGAACAGTTATACCTGTTTTCCCACCTGAGTGTTGCTTTTTCCAAAACCACCCTGGCCCATCATGCCCCTCATCGTGTACCCATAAAAACCCCAAACTCCACTGGTGTAAGAGTAGAGCAGCGTGGCAGAGAAGATGAGAAGAGAAGAAGCAACTGAGAGTCAGAGTCTATAGATAGACGTGGCTTAACTTCAGATAGCACAACTTCAGAGAAGAGCTCAGCCAGAGCCAGTGGGGCTTCAGGGAATAATCACCTTCTTCCACAGCATACCCCTACCAGCTCCCCTTCTTCTGACAGCCACTTCCACCACTTAATAAAATCTCCACATCCACTATCCGTCAAGTTCATGTGACCTGATTATTCCTGGATGCTAGACCAGAAACCGGGTATCAAGAGGGCAAGGTGTAAGAAGTTTTCACCCTGACTCTCTACTGAGCTGGTTAACACTTCGCCATCTACAGATGGCAAATGCTAAAAGAGCATTGCTTGTTGACACACACCCTCTGGGACTCCAGAAGTCATGGGCTACAACTAGACTGCCATTGGCCAGTACAGGATTTCTTCCTGCCAGCTCATAAAGGCATTCCCCCCAGCTCCTGCATTAGCTCACCTATGTGATCCCCCTTCCACAAGGGGTTTGAGCTTGGCCACACCCTGTTGCAAGTCCCTTGATGGGGTCAAGGAAATGTCCTGTCACAGTTTGAAGTCAGGTAGCATGATGCCACTTGCTTTGTTCTATTTGCCTTGTATTGCCTTGGCTATTTGGGCTTGTTTTTCGTTTCATTAAAATTTTAAAATAGGTTTTTCTAGTTCTTTGAAGAATGTTACTGGTAGTTTGACAGCAGTAGCATTGAACCTGTAAATTTGTTTTTGACCGTGTGGCCATATTAATGATATAAATTCTTCAGTTACAAATATAAAAAGGTTTTTCTATTTGTTTGTGTCATCTCTAATTTCTTCAAGCAGTATTTTGTAATTATGAAAGTAGAGGTCTTTCACCTTCCTGGTTAGCTATATTCCTAGGAAATTTATTATTTTTGGGCACTGAAAATGAAATTGTTTTCCTGTTTTGCTTGTGGCTTGGCTTCTGTTGGTGTATAGGAATGCTAGTGTTTTTGCATGTTGATTTTGTGCCCTGAATCTTTGCTGAAGTTGCTTATTCATGTAAGAGGTTGTGGGGCCAACACTATAGATTTTTATGGATATACAATTATGTCATTGACAATTATGGATAGTTCAACCTCCTCTCTTCCTATTTGGACATGCTTTATTTACCTTGCCTGTTTGGTCTGGCCAGAGCTTCCAGTACTATGTTTGATATGGTTTGGATCTGTGTCTTTGCCCAAATCTCATGTTGAAATGTAATCCCCAGTGCTGGAGGTGGATCCTGGTGGGGGGCTATTAGCTCATGGGGCTGGTTTCTCATGATTTACACCATCTTCCCTTGGTGCTGTCATTGCAATAGTGAGTTCTCATGACATCTGGTTGTTTGAAAGTCTGTGGCACCTCCCTCCTCTCTCTTGGCCTTGCTCCTGCCATGCAAGATCCTATTCCTGCATTGCCTTCTGCCTTGAGTAAAACCTCTCTGAGGTCAACACAGAAGCAGATGCTATCATGCTTCCTATGCAGCTTGCAGAACTGTGAGCTAATTAATTTTTTTTGTAAATTAATCAATCTCTGATATTTCTTTACAGGAATGTAAGAATGGACTAATACAATGTTGAATAGGAGTGATGAGAGAGGACATCATTGCCTTTTGCCAGGCTTCAAGGGGAATTCTTCCAGCATTTGTCCATTCAGTACAATGTTGGCTGTGGGTTTGTCATAGATGACCCATTATTTTAAGGTGTGTCCCTTCAAGACCAATTTATTGAGAATTTTTACCATAAAGGGATGTTGAATTTTGTCCAAAGTTTTTTCTGCATCTATTGAGTTAACCATGTACTTTTGTCTTTACTTCTGCTTATGTGCTGAAGTGTGTTTATTGATTTGCATATGTTAAACCAATCTTGCATCACTGTGATAGCCTACTTGATCATGGTGGCTTAGCTTTTTCATATACGGCGTGATTCGATTTGCTAGTATTTTTGTGAGGATTTCAGCATCAATGTTCACCAAGAATATTGGCCTAAAGTTTTGTTTTCGTTGTTGTTGTTGTGATCCTGCCAGGTTTTGGTATCAGGTTGATTCTGGACTCACAGAATGAGTTTGGGAGGAGTCCTTTTCCCTCAGTTTTTAGGAATAGTTTCAGTAGAAATAGTATCAGCTCTTCTATATACATCTGATAGAATTTGACTGTGACTCCATCTGGTCCTGGGCTTTTTATTTTTGTTGGGCTATTTATTACAGATTAAATTTCAGAGCTCTTTATTTGTGTACTTGTTCGTTCTCATGCTGCTATTAAGAGATACCAGAGACTGGGGAATTTATAAAGAAAACAGGTTTAATTGACTCACAGTTCTGCATGGCTGGGGAGGCCTCAGGAAACTTAAAATCATGACAAAAGTCACCTCTGCACAGGGTGGCAAGGGAGATAATGAGTGAGGGCCGAGGAAAGGGAAAGTCCATTATAAAACCAAGAGATCTTATGAGAACTTACTATCATGAGAATAGCATTGGGGAAACCACCCACATGATTCAATTACCTCCCATTAGGTCCCTCCCACAACACATGGAGATTATGGAAATTACAATTCGACATAATATTTGTGTGGGAACACAGCTAAACCATATAATTCTACCCTAAACTATCCCAAATCTCACGTCCTCACATTTCAAAACACAATCATGCCCTCCCTACAGTCTCCCAGAGTCTTAATTTATTCCAGCATTAGCTGAAAATTCCAAGTCTAAAGTCTCATCTGAGGCAAGGCAACTTAATTCTGCCTATGAGTCCATAAAATCAAAAGCAAGTTAGTTACTTCCTATATACAGTGGAAATACAGGCAATGGATAAATACATGTGTTCCAAATGAGAGAAATTGGCCCAAACAAAGGAACTACAGGCCCCACGCAAGTCAGAAATCCAATAGGGCTGTCATTAAAACTTAAAGTTCAATAATGACTTCTTTTGACCTTATGTCTCACATCCAGGACACACTGATGCAAGAGGTGGGCTCCCCACAGCCTTGGGCAGCTTTGCCCTTGTGACTTTGCAGGGTACCGCCCCCCTTACTGGCTGCTTTCACAGGCTGGCATTGAGTATATGTGGCTTTTCCAGGTGTAAGGCAGAAACCGTCAGAGGATCTACCATTCTAGGGTCTAGAGGATGCTGGCCCTCTTCTCACAGCTCTAATAAGCAGTGCCCCAGTGGGTACTCTGTGTAGAGGCTCTGACCCAACATTTCTCTTCCGCATTGCCCTAGCAAAGGTTCTCCATGAGAGTTCTACCCCTGAAGCAAATTTCTGCCTAGACAGCCAAGCATTTCCATACAACCTCTGAAATCTAGGTGGAGGTTCCCAAAGCTCAATCCTCGTCTTATGTGCACTCACAGGGAAAACACATGGAAATTGCCAAGCTATCAACCTGTTTCACCTGGACTACTACTACAGTAGTCTTGTGAGTGATGTAATGCATCTATGCATCAACCCTTTTCTCTTATCAATCTATGCTCTCTTCTGCATCCAGAAAGAGTGTTACAAATACAGATTTTGTCAGGTCACTCAGTTATTTGAAAACGTGCAATGACTTCCCAATTCTCTTAGAAAAATAAAACGACTTTAGTCTGTAGATTTTATAAGTTTTAGCCCTTACATCTCCTTGTACAACTCTCTCTTTTGTTCTATGTGCTCCTCTCATGCTGGGTTGTTTTCAGGTTTTGTTGTTGTTGTTGTTGTTGTTGTTTTTTTACTGTATGCTCCAGGGCATTCACATTTGCTTTTTTCCTTACCTATAAATCTCCTAAGCAGTTCCTCTCCCACCAACATACAACCCTACTCTACCTAATCACTAATTCCTCACTGAAATTTTCTTAACTTTTCTGACTAGATTAGATCCCTTGATTGTACAATTTTATATTAACAGGTACTTCTCCTTCATGGCACATAACACAGAGTATGTTACTTTTCTTTGTGTAATTATTTGATTAATATTTATCTCCCCAGCTATCTGCTAGGGGTCATGAAACCAGAGACAGTGACTCTTATTCTCATTATTTCTTACCCGATGACCTACTTCAGTGACTGACATGCAGTACACCTTTAGTAAATCTAAATAATAAAAGAAACAGAGTGAGAGAAGTAACACACACAAAAACACACACACACACAAACATACAAAGACAAAGAGAGAGAATTCTGTAAGTGTTCTTGTATTTATATAACATATTAACATATTTAATATTGATTGCCCCTGCCCTAGGATTTATGTAATAACTGATTTGAAAAAGACAAGGAGATTTTAGAGGTTTTCTAGAGACACAATGCTGAGAATAATGCTGTCCAGTGGAACATTCTGCAATACTGATACTGTTCTTTGTTGGTACTGTCCAATAGAGTAGCTACTAGCTACATGCGGTTGTTAAGCAAATAAATGCAGCCAGTGTGACTGAGAAAGTAAATTTTTTATTTTATTTTGACTACTTTCCATTTAAGTAAATATATGTGTCTGTATTGTATAGAGCATATGTAGAGATTAAGCAGGAAAAATTCATAAAGAAGACTATGTCTCTGATTTAAGTATCTTCTAAGCCCTCAGATTTATCACCTTCCACTAATTCAACAAAATATTATGAAATCCTAAAGTTTCCCAGAGTTGGCCATTGGATTTCAGGGTAAGGGTAAGGTGAAAGCCAAGTGATGGAGGATATGTACTTTCCACTGCTTTCTACTCCTATACCTTCAAAAAGAGCATAACTTTGTGTATTTAATAAATTAACTTTTCACTTAACTATTATTTGCATAAAGATTTGTACCACTTGAAAATTTTAAAAACCACTAACTCATCCAACAGATTGTACCTATATTCAGAAAGCCATACATGATATCTTTCCAGTATGTGACTGTGAATATTTATAGGAAGGGAAAGTTGCTATCCATGCAGAAAAGTATGAGAGGTGCAAGATGGTCTCTCTACCGCTGATTTGTCTCTCTCACCCTCCTACCATAGGACAAGCGAATATGTACATAGAAAATGTAAGATGTACAAAACAGGTCTAGAAATTATCTTGTCAAAACTTGTTCCATAACAATGAATTCCTAACAGAATATCTGACAAAAGCTAATTAAGTTGTTTAGATCAGAGACTGGAATAGAGAAGTCAGTGTAGCTAAATAACCAAATTGTCCCAAGAGAAAGATGATAAGTTATTTTTAACTTACCGTTTTTTCTTTTCTTTCCTCCATTCCTGTTCTTCACTTTCTTCTTAGCTTTTTAGAAACACAATTAAAATCTTTACCTTCCTTTTACCAGACACTCCCTACATAGCAAGCTTATCTATGTGCTTACTTAGAAGCTCCAGAGCCAGAACTCTCTCCTACCAGAAGATTTCCTTGAGAGACAACAATTAATTTACAACCTAAATTATGCCCACGATGGAACGTCCCTTACCTGGAAAGTATCTTGCGACATCAGCCACTTTACAACCTCACTCTGCCCATAATGGTACCGACTCGACCACCTGGTAGATAAGTCAAAATAAGTCATGTTGCCCCACACCTGCTCACTCCCTTCTCTGCAAGCCTTTTTAATGAAAGCTGCCCTTTAAAAGCTCCTGCTTTCTGCCCCTAAAGTAAATCAATTCCCTTAAAGGCAGGAGCCTGTAAGTCTTCCTTTTTGCTAATCTTTGAAATAGTCACTTCCTTTAGACCCGATGTTGCTCTTGTTCATTGAACTCTGCAAGTGGTGAGTGACTGAATTTGCATTTTGGTTAAAGCAGTACTGACAGTAATGTTTTATAAATACACAAACCAATAGTGGGCCAAATTGCCAGACACAATTGGAGCCAAGGCAGAATAATTTAAGTTGGTTGTGGCAAATAGAGGCCAAACATTCAAACCAAAAAAAAGAAAAAGAAAACAACTAAAGCAATAACTGCAGTAACTCCTGCTGAAACAAAGAAGAGCAACTAGAAAGGCCACAGCTGACAACCAGAGCCAACAAATTAGTGGTTAGTAAGTAGTCAGGAAGCTGAGATTCGTTCCCGTGAAGACTAAAAGATCAGCCGAACTGTATTAGAGAGGTGAGTGCTTCTGAAAGTCATGCTGGCTATTGGCATTCTGTTAAAGTACTAATGGAACTAATCCCCTTGTGTAACCTTCTTAGTTGTGGTTCTTATTTTTTAAGCAGTCTATATTTTCCCTATGGCCTCCAGTATACTTGCTATCTTAACAGTCATTCAACTTTTCCCTGAGAATATAGTAGTAATGTGGAAAAGGAAATGAAGAAGATTGAGCTCCTGCTACTTGCCTGAAAGTGTAGCAGAAGAGAGCTAACCAGATAGCTAAATAAATACTCTCATGGAATATTAATCAACAATTTGATAGATAACTAAGTACCATTACTAATGAGATTTTACAAATAGGAAACTCAAAAAAGTTAGGTAAAGTACCCAAGTTTACATAGCTAATTTTAAGTGTGAAAGGTATCGACTCAAGACTTTTATTATCCCCTATACAGTCTTTTATGTATTTTATGGACTCCTAAGTCTCCTCTTAATATGTGAGGCTGAATACTAATCTCTGGTGAGTCCAGAGTTTGACAAAAATATTGCAATTAGTCTAGAACTAAGTTATTATTTTCAGAGGATCTCTTTCAGAATGTATGATTCCTGGGAGGATATTAATTAAACCATACAACACATTGCAATACAATTTTTTTTAAGTCATGGGGGCTAAGACTCTGGGGAATTAGAACAAAAGGCAGGATTACAATGACAACAATGGGGGTTATAATGAGAAGTAGTGGAAGACATGGGGGTAAAGAAGTAAGAACATTAAGAGAGGCCAATTTTTAGCAATAAAAGGATAAATCAACTTTTCAATAGGCAACTTTTATTGTACTGATTTTCTTTTTTAACAGCCAGGAGAAACTTTCAGCTAAAATATTTCATCTATGGCCATCTTGATTATTTTACAATAGCCTATTATCATTTCTTACCAGATTTATAAAAACTATGCCTTGTGGTTAGGAGGTGATTGTACAATATCTTTCTGAATGATAGCTTTCATCTGACAATGAATCATATTTAATGAGTAGTAAAGCTGTAATTTAGTCTTTGATCACTGTCAACAAACAACTTAGGTTGGCAAGGAGCTATAGGTGTATGCTGCATTGACATTCTCACAGGAGACTCCAAATTACTTTTTCTTTTAGGCTATTTTATATATATTAAAAAATCACCTGGTATAATTTAAAGGGTTGTGTTAATTGTCTATAACTAACTAGTAGAATTTGACTGCAGAGCTAATCTTATGCAATATTCTCTTCAACTACCAGTGGAATTTTGAACTCAAAGTTGTTAAAGACTTCTTTTATTCAAATCCCTGAAGAGTGGGGCAGTTCTAGTCATTGTAAAGATTTCTCAGGAGATGGGAGAAAGATCCAATAAGGTCATTTTTCACAGTGTTATACTGAGAGTTGTCTTACATGGAATGGCTCTGCAGTTGATCAGTTTTGATATTTATATTCAGTACCTCTGAGTAGTTAAAGATCAATGATACTACAAAATGCATTTTATCTTATATATACTTTAAAGCATCTCACAATAAAGCATTTAGAGAATTGTGTCATAATCACATCTAGATCTTATAATTTACAAAATGGTACATTTTGACATTTTATATTTTTCATTTTTAAATTTTTTTAAAGAGCGTGTTTATTATAAAGACATTTTAGAAGTAAAGATAAAAAAATGTATATTCCAAAAATGACCCTGTACAGTCTAGGGCTGCTGAAATTGTGACTAAAATGAGATCTATTCTATTAACCTTATCAAAATAAGATTGTAATTGCTTACAAAAGATTCCTGGCATTTGGTCCCAAATACAAGTTTTAACTTAATACTCATGTAAAAAAACTTGAACTGATATATCAAACCCACATATTAACTTTTAAATATATATCAATTTTTATTTCAGAATCACAATGAGGTCACAATAACAGTAAAATGAATTATTTCTCTGGCTTCTTATAATAATTTCCCCCAATCTTTCTACAAGAATTCAGGGAGTTTCCAGACCTTTTCTCTTGTGGGCTTATGAGTACGACCTTTTTACATTGTCTTCCCTCAGTGTCAGTATCAGTATGTCATATGTTCCTTAAATCTGGGTTTCTGCAGTGACATGTTTTGTGACTTCACTGTGCCTGAGAAATGATATGCTGTGATCCAATGATTATTATATTATATTGGCTCAATTGTCCTGCACACTTTATTATAAGCTTATGAAACAGAGCTATCTTCTGTTTTTTTTTCTTGTCTCTTGTGCATATTTCTATGATGATGATCTATGTTAGCTACTCACTTCTAAATGAGTAAAGATAAAAGGCAGTACAACACAGTGGTTAACGATATGGACTCTGACACCTCCGTACTTGGGTTTGATTATCAACTCTACTACTAGTAGCTATGTAGCATTTGAAAAACTACTTGATTCCTCTTTGCCACCATAGACTTATTTACTAAATGTTGGTAATGACAATCAGATCTGCCTTATAGGATAGTTTATGAAAATTAAAATATTTAATGTGCATAAACTACTTAATGCATGACACATAGTAAGCATTATACCAATGTATTATTATTATTATTGCTGATTCCTCTCTCTAAGGTATGAGTTACTTACCTTAGGAATGAGTTATTACTTATTTAAGGTATGAGTTATTATGAGTTCAGGGTGAGTAAGCCTTATGTGACACCTAAAACTTAAGAGTTTGGTTGATACAATTAAGCAAAAACTATTAAGTAGAAAGTGTTAGCAGCAAGGACTATCCAACCAGTTGTACAGAATTCAGAATTCCAACATCCATTTTTGTTTTGAAGACATTTGTCATTATTATTTGATATGGAGATAAAATAGACTTCTACCCAAGATGATGCATTATGAAGAGTATGTCACAACAATAAAAATGCAGAATAAATAATTGTTAGATATAGTTATGACAACTGTAACTGTGAAGGAGTAAAAAAGGAGAGCATCAGGACTTAGGATGTTAAATAACATTAATAATGTAGCTTAAATAGAATATCCTGTTTTTAACACATTACTCTATAAGAAGCACCAAGATGGCTGAATAGAAGCAGCTAGTGTGTGCTGTACTCATGTGGAGAAGACATAGTGTCTACTCATACACAGAGTGATGAGTAAACACTACCTCTTCAAGTGATAAGCCAGGAATCCACATTGGGATTGATAAAGAAAGCAATGATGCCACATGAACACTAGTAAAACCTGAGACAGGAAAGCTGGGGTTGGTGCAGAGCCAGGAGAGGCTCCTTACCATGAGAAAATGGTGAGTGAGGGAGAACTCTTGGGGACTCAAATTTATGCCCCAAACCTTTGAGGTTACAGGTACTGAAGATCCCCATTGGCACCCCGGGCTTATAGTACTACACAGAGAGCTTCCTGGAGTCTCGGCAGAGCCACAGCTCAAGTTCATGTTCAGCCCCATTGGTCTTGGCTCCTTGAACATGCTGTGCCAGCTTTCACAGCCCTACCAACAAGGGAGGCCAGGCTCTCTCACACATCCCTAACATACAGGTCATATTCATGGTGGTGAGGAGCAGAGAGACTGCAAGCCCCACCTCTGCTGCACATCATCAGGGAAGGCCCATTGGCTGGGGTCTCCAAAGCAACCACCCAACCTCTGCCTGAGCACTCCAGCTGGTTGTGGCCCCACATTTCTCTGAGACACAGCTACCAGAAATAACTTACAGGTCTGCTGCAATTGCTATTATTGTGGACCCCACCCCTGATTCTCAGGCTGTAGAGGGAGCAAAGAATCCAAAGAATATAGTAGGCCTCCAACAAGCCACAGCTGCCCTACGAAAAGGTGTCTACATTATTTTCCACATCTGTCCCTGCTTCTGCTGCTCCTCACTGGGCAGAGCCTCCTGGCTTTGGCCCATAGCACAGCCACCTCACACCTGCATAATCGCGTCAGTCCATGGCAGTTCTGCATTTCTCCAGGATGGAGCTCCCAGCGACAACTGACAGACCCTCTGCCATTGCTGCCACCATGATACCCACACTTGCTCCCAACAGTCTAGAAGGAAACAAAAAGAAAGAGCCTGATTGTTTTCACATGCTTACAGTATGCTACAACCATTTTATGGACAAGAGTTTAGACTGACTTAATGAGAACTGAGCACCCATTTTTTTGCCAGGCAGCGCCCCACACTCCAACCTCAGCTTGGGCCTGCAGTACAGTGGCCCCACCCCTGGTTTATCATCACTGTTAGCATGGCTCTGCATTTCTCTGGGGTGGAGTTTCCAGAGGCAACTAACAGCTCTTCTTCCACTGCTGCTACTGTGATGGCTGCCTGGCTTGCTGCCCCAGTGATGGAGAGGGAACAATTAGTTTGATTGCTGTGTTCATATCTCCAGCATGCTGTAGCTGCCCTACAGAGGGAAGGCCAGACTGTCTTCCCTGTTAGTCCCTGTCCCCACTGCTCTTCACAAGTCAGGGCTCCCTAACATGGGGCATAGCACACCTGCCACACTTCCAGCTGATCACTCTAATCAGCCATGGTTTTTCATTTCTGTAGTGGAACCCCTAGAGGCAACTGACAGGCCCTCTGCCATTGCTGCACCATGGTCCCCATCCCTGCAGCCTCCAAGCTGAGGAGGGAAGAAAAATCTTCACCATACTGCAGGGCTTCAATGCACAGCTTGGGAGTGTTGAACTGAGATCTGTTACCAGTACTCTAAAAGGAGAGGAGTTTATACTCTCAGAGCACTGAGAGGGGTGAGTTGCCTGGGCTCATTGGCTATCACAGGAATGGAGCATACCTGCCTCCACAAAGCCAGCTCATAATGTGTGGCCTATCTCCTTCCTGCCTGAGGAATCCTCATGAACCAAAACACCTAAGAAAAGAGAAACTGATACAGTGCCAGTGATGGGAGGAGGTGCCCTTAAGGCCCAAACATTGAGCCAATGAGGTCATCTCTCTCCTTGTTGTAACACAGAGCACAGCTACAAATGCCAGGAAATACAAAGAAGTCAGAGGCTTAGTAAGAGCCTATCTACCGCCATTACTCTTAAGAACCATCTACTTCATCCCAGTCCAACCCAAAATACCAAAACTACTTTGCTAATATACCCCTCTATGGAACCAATGGCAGTAATTCAGTCACAAAAAAGGAAGATTCTGCACAAAGCATTGGTTTTCTAAAACCATCTACAAACAAAGCTAATTGACTATACTCAATTTATACCCACAGTTAAAAGAACATCAACCCTTCCAGATGAGAAAGAGCATAAGAACTCTGGCAATTCAAAAAGTCAAAGTGTTTACGTACCTCCCAGGGAGTCCACTAGCTCTCCAATGATGACTCTTCACTCTGAAATGATAGGTATAGAATTCAGAATCTTTATGGCAAGGAAGTGCATTGAGTTTCAAGAGAAAGTTGAAATTCATTCCAAGGAATCCAGTAAGATGATCTAAGAGCTGAAATACAAAATAGCTGTTTTAAGAAATAACCAAATTGAACTTCTAGAGCTGAAAAACTCAATACAGGAATTTCATACTACAATGTAAAGTATTAACAACAGAATAGACCATGCTGAGCATAGAATTTCAGAACTTAAAAAATGGTTCTGTGAATCAACTCAGTTAGATAAAAATGAAGAAAAAATAATTGTTAAAAAAGGAACAAAATGTCCAATAAATATGGGGTTATGTAAAGAAACCAAATCTATGACTCACTGGCATTCCTAGGAGAGAGAAGAAGGGAGAAAAATAACTTGGAAAATATATTTGAGGATATAGTCCATGAAAATTTCTCTAATCTCACTAAAGAGATGGACATTCAAATCCAAGAAGTACAAAGATTTCCAGCTAGATATTTTACAAGATGACCAACCACTAAGGCACATAGTCATCAGATTCACCAAGGTCAATGCAAAATAAAAGGCTTAAAGGAAGCTAGAGAGAAGGATAAAGTCATATACAAAGCATATTTCATCAGGCTAGCAGCAGACATCTCAGCAGAAACATTACTAACTGAAATGATTGTGGACCTATTTTCAGCATCCTTAAAGAAAAGAAATTTCCAGCAATAATTCATAGTCTTCAAAATTAGGATTCATAAGCAAATGAGCAATATTTCTTCTCAGACACACAAATACTAAAGGAATTTTTTTCAACTAGATCAGCCTTACATGAGGTCCTTAAGGGAATGCTACAAATGGAACCAAAGGAAAAAAATCCTAGCATAAAAACACACAGGTACAAAGACCACAGGCCCTATAAAACAATCACACAAACAAGTTTACAGAATAACCAGCTTACAACATGATGACAGAATCAAAATCTTACATATCAATACTAACCCTGAATGTAAATGGACTAAATGCCCCCACATAAAAGGCATAGGGTAGAAAACTGGAAAAAAAGACAAGACTTAACTATCTACAGTCTACACGAGACCCATGTTACACGCAGTGACACCAACAGGCTCAAAGTAAAGAGATGAAGTAAGATTTACCATGCAAATGGAAACAACAACAAAAAGCAGGAACTGATATTCTTATACCAGAGAAAACAGATTTTAAACCAATAAAATTTAATAAATACAAAGAACGGCATACATAACAATACAGAAGACCAACAAGAAGACTTAAGTATTCTAAATATATAGAAACCTAAATAAATATGCACTCACATTTATAAAACAACTTCTTCTTGGCCTATGAGAAGACTTAGAAAACCACACAATCATAGTGGGAGATGTCAACATACCAGACAGCATTAGGCAGATCCTTTGGAGATAAAACTGTCAAAGAAACCCTAGAGTTAAACAGGACAGTTGACCAAATGGACATAATACACATCTACAGAACCCTCCATCAAACAACCACAGAATATACATTCTTTTCACCTGCACACAGAACATATTCTAAGATCTACTACGTGTTTGATCATAAAGCAACTCTCAACAAATTCAAAACAGTTGAAATCATACAAGTTAACAATCTCAGACCAGAGTGCAATAAAAATACAAATGAATATCAAGAAAATTTCTCAAAACCACACAAATATTTGGAAATTGAACAATTTGCTCCTAAATAACTCCTGGGTGGACATCAAAATTAAGTCTGAAATTAAAAAAATAATTGAAATTAATGAAAATAGGAACACAACTTACCAAAAATGGGAATGTTATTCTTGAAAAGTTGAACAAGGCAAGGATGTCCACTCTCACCCCTCCTATTTAACATAGTACTGAAAGCCTGAGTCAGAACAATTAGGCAAGACTAAGAAATAAAAAAGCATTTAAATAGGAAAACAGTAAGTCAAACTATCTTTCCTGACATTATGATTCCATACCTAGAAAATGCTAAAGACTCCACAGAAAGGCAACCAAATCTGAAAAATAATTTTAATAAGGTTTCAGAGTACAAAAAAAAATCACTGTATAAAAACCAGTGACATTTTTGTAGACCAATAATGTCTGGGGTGAGACTCAAATCAAGAACACAATCCCACTTATAATGGCTACAAAGAAAATGAAATATCTAGGTATACAACTAACCAAGGAAGTGAAAGATCTCTACCAGGAGAACTACAAAACACTGCTGAAAGAAATCAGAGACAACACAAATAAATTTAAGAAAATATTCTGTCCACATGGATTGGAAGAATCAATATAATAAAAGTGGCCATACTGCCCAAAGCAATTTACAAATTCAATGCTAGTCCTATCAAACTCCCAATGTCATTCTTCACAGAATTAGAAAAAAACTGTTCTAAATTTTATATGAAACTAAGAAAAGAGCCCAAGTATTCAAAACAACCCTAAACAAAAAGAACAAAGCCAGACACATTACACTAATTTACTTCAAACTATACTATAAGTCTAAAGTAAACAAAACACCAATATATTAATATAAAAACAGACACATAGATTAATGAAACAACGTAGTGAACTCGGAAGTAAAACCACACACTTGCAACTATCAGGTTATCAACAAGACTGACAAAACCAAGCAATGGTGAAAGCACTACCTATTCAATACATGCTGCTGGGATAACTGGCTGGCCATATGCAGAAGAATGAAACTGTACCCTTGTCTTTCATCATATACAAACATTACTCAAAGATGAATTAAAGAATTAAATTTAAGATATTAATCTATAAAAATCTTAGAAGAAAACCTAGGAAATACCCCTTCTCAACATAGGCCTTGGCAATAATTTTTGGTTGAGTTCTCAAAAGCAATTGCAAAAAGATACCAAAAATTGGCTAATGTTACATAATTAAAGTTCTTCTGCACAGCAAAAGAAACTATTAGTAAACAGACCACCTACAGAATGGGAGAAAATATTTGCAAACTATACATCTGAAAAGGTCTAATATCCAGAAACTATAAGGAACTTAAATAATTCAATAGTTTAAAAAACAGATAAACACAATCAGAAATGGGCAAAGTATAATTGTAGACACTTTTCAAAAGACATATATGCAGCCAACAATTATATATAAAATACTCAACATCACTAATCATTAGAGAAGTATAAATCAAAACCACAATGAAATACCATATTACACAAGTCAGAATGCTTCTTCTAAAAAAAATTAAAAATAGCAGATATTGGTGAGGTTGTAGAAGTAAAGAAATGGGCTTATGCACTGTTGATGGGAATGTAAATTAGTTCAGCCACTATGGAAAGTAGTTTGGAGCTTTCCTAAATAACTTAGAGCTATTTCTTAAATAGCACAGAGCTCCCATTTGACTCAGTAATCCCATTACTGAATATACACACAAAGAAAAATAAACCATTATATCTAAAGACACATGCACTCATATGTTAATTGTTAGGCTCTTCAGAATAGCAAAGACATGCAATCAACCTAGTGCCCATCAGTGGTAGATTAAATGAAGAAATTGTGGTACATATATACCATAGAATACTATGCAGCCATACAAAAGAATTAAATCACGTCTTTTGCAGCAACATAGATAAAGCTGGAGGCCATAATTCTAAGTGAACTAAAACAAGAACCCAAAACCGAATACTGCATGTTCTCGCTTATAAATGGGAGCTCAACATTGTGTACACATGGACATAAACGTGAATAATAGATACTGGAGACTACTAGTGGGGAGAGAGTGTGGGGCTTGGATTGAAAAGCTACCCATTAGGCACTAGGCCCAATACCTGGGTACAATATACCCCTGTAACAAACCTGCACAAGTACCCCCATACCTAAAGTAAAAGTTGAAATAAAAATAACTCAGGATAAAAAAAAAATTATGTTTTTAAAAATTTAATAGGTAAGCTTGAAAGCAAGAAGATGCAATCCTCAGGTACCATACATAATGTAATAAGAAACTCATAGCCATTAATTAGAGAGAAGTAATCCTTTATGAAACTCTGAGATAATTGACATATTTCCCAGGATATTTATTTTTTGTGGCAAAATATCTCCTACATTTCAGGATATTTGGCTTTTCTGGACCCTTAAACACTAAATGCCAATAAGATCCAATGTCATTGCAACAAGTAATAATGCATCAACTGTAAGAAAATTTATTATGAGGTTAATGAAGCTCAAATTTAAGGATTCACCACTACATAAACTCCTCCCAAATCCCTGTACCTAATTTTGTATTTGTAATTTTGTATTTTTTTAAAGGCATTAAGACTTGTATAAAACTTCAGACCCTCCCATTCTAGATTTTACCCTGGCTCTTAAACATTTTCAGACTCCATCAGATGGGGGAAGGAGGGACAGATACATTCTCAATTGAGAAACAGTGTTTTCAGAAAAAGGGATATTTACACACATGTGGGGTTTGGAACTGAGCTTATAATCTATTTGTGTGTTGGGTTCCTGAAAGTTACCCCCTCCATATATGTAGAAGTCTGAAAATGATTGTGAAATGTGTGACCCTAAATGTGGATAAGGAAGACTCTCTTTCCTGGCCCCAAACAGAAAAAAAAAAAAAAAAAAAAAAGGATTACTAGTGAATTTTTGTCCCGAAATACGAGTCTAAGGAATTCATCTGTGATAAATCAAAGTTACTATGTATTTCAACCATGTGTGTTGGAGGGCTGACATTACCAACTTATGTGAAATTCTCAGCCAAAAAATAAAGACAATAAATCCTATGAGGACAATCTTATTAACATAAATTCGAAACTACCTCCCAAATCCCACCACTACAAGGCAAAGTTAGCATACCTAACAAATAGAAGAACTCGCACTGGAGAAAATAAAAATAATAAGATGCACATGTTTATGTCACGTTCCTGTGACAATCTGGAAAATTCAAAAAATGTCCTATACCTTGAAGATCTTTATAATCTGTCTTTAGGTATAAAATAAAAGTTTTTTTCTTTTTAATTATCAGGCCTATGAAACCAGTTCAGACTAAGAACCTCAAAAATGCTCTGGATTCCAGCTTGAGATGATCTTTGGGTTTGACTGTTGATTGTATCCTATTCTGAGAACAAAATCAACTTCTATGAGTTTCAGACCCTTTAGAAATGTGATATAAGCTATTGTTCATTTTCTTATAAACATAGTCATATATATATATAACAAATTTGGATACAGCATCAAGATGGCCACAAATTACCCAACATTTAGTACTTACCCACAAGCAGTCATAAACTCTGGTCTACAACACCTATTATAGATAATAATATCTATGTAGAGAAGCAACTGTTGAAATCCTCTGGATTTTTTGTATAGCAAAAAATTGGTGTTCTATGAAGATGCTTGTATCTTAGTCCTTATTTCCTCTATATTGTACTTCAATTTGGTACAGATATAATATATCCTGTATATATTATCTAGCTACAAAAAGCATCAAGTAATTTGAGCAAACTCATACTTTTTCATAGGTCATGAATTTTCACAATGCTCTTAATCTGTACCTTTTCAGAGGTGGAGAGTAGGAGATCCAAGCTAAAATGTTAAGAGTGTATTACAAATAAATATGTTAAGATAAAATAAAAGTTGAAATTAGTATGTAGTTGAAATGGTGATAGAAGATAAATCAGTGATGATGGCTTAAAGATGAATGTTAAAATTACACAGTGTATTTTCTAAATCAGGATGCAAATATGGCTTAAGCTTTCAAGTAGAAAATGTGAACCCTGAAAATCTAAGAGAGGTCTCAGTTAATTTAAAAAGTTTATTTTGCCAAGATTGAGAACACACGCCTGTGACACAGCCTTGTAAGGTCCTGACAACATGTTCTAAAGTGGTGAGAGTACTGTTTTGCACATTCTGGGAAGACATGAGACATCAATCAACATATGCAAGATGAACATTGCTTTGGTCTGGAAAAAAGACAACTCAAAACAAAGTTTGGAAGACTGAAAGTAGGGAGAGGACTTCCAGGTCATAGGTAGATAAGAGACAAATAGTTGCCTTCTTTTGGGTTTCTGATTAGCCGATCCAAAGGAGGGAATCAGATATGCATTTATCTTAGTGAGCAGAGGGGTGACATTGAAAAGATTGGGAGGCAGGTTGGCCCTAAGCAGTTTCCAGCTTGACTTTTTCTTTATTCACAAAAATGTAAAGCATTATTTTCTGATACTGCTTAATCCAAGAATATATTTAAAAGCATATAAATCTGGGATCAAAAAACACTTGCTTTAAATAGTAAATAGTTTAAAATATTGATGTCCATATGGTATCAAACTCATATTGCTTGTTTTCTGTTTATTTTATATTTGTTTGTTTTACAAACCTTAAAAACTGTACAAGCCTTTCTTAGCTCCCAGGCCATACAAAAATAGATCCATAAGTTTGCCAACCTCTGACATGGAAAATTTGACGGGCTAAGCATTATTCAAACAATTTTGTGTAGATATTCCTTCTTTCTACTGAAATTTGCTAAGACAGCAATGCTAAATTTAAGGTCATGCTTATTAATAAGTAACTGATTTATAACCCTTCTTATTTACCAGTTAATTATGAAACTATATTATTTCCCAGTAAGTCAAGTTAGGAATAGAATTGCTTGTGTCTTAAAAAAGTTAAGAAACCTGACTGTTATTTTGATTTCCTTCAGAGCAGATGCCAATATGAGATTAGATATTCACGACTTATGTTTAAAGTAATGTTTATGGAAGATAAACAGAAAAAGCAGAGAGTATCTTCATACAGTAATATTGGACTGAAATCTGTAAAAGAACAAACCATAGGGAAGTGGATTGAATATGAAAAGTTCCAGACTGCAGCACAACTTTGAGAAAGATTTGGTCAGGACATAAAATAGTTCTATGTCCCACAGAGAATGCTCATGCTCTGTTATTGACTGAGGTATTCCAGAAGAAACATGGACTCAGCTCAAAGCAGAGATATATCTAGAGGAGCAGTGGTTAGGGTTTTCAGCCAACTACACTTCCCAGAACAAAAGATCTGAGTGACACATTTCCATGTCTGTCTACAATGACGAGAAAAAAAGTTTTTTTAAAGAATGGTAAATGTTGTCAAAGAATTATATATAAAAAGTCATCAGTAATTTAAAAGAGAATTATTTCAGACCTTTAAAAATTTTATTTTTTAAGTGGAAGATTTTTATTACTTTTAGGTTTATAACTTTTTTGTTTTTAATTTTTTATGAGTAAATAGTAGGTGTGTATATTTATGGGGTACATAAAATGTTTTGATAGAGATATGCAAGGTGAAATAATCAAATCATGGAGAATGGGGTATCCATTTCCTCAAACATTTATGCTTTGACAACAATGCAATTACACTCTTTAAGTAATTTTAAAATGTACAATTAAGTTATTCTTGATTTTAATCACCCCACTGTGCTATCAAACAGTAGGTCTTATTCATTCTTTTGATAATAGAATTGAATTGCTGGTTGTGGATTTTTGCATCTATTCGATTGGTCCATATTTTTATTTATTTATTTATTTATTTATTTATTTATTTGAGACAGAGTCTCGCTCTGTCACCCAGGCTGGAATACAGTGGCAGGATCTCGGCTCACGGCAACCTCCGACTCCTGTATTCAAGCGATTCTCCTGTCTCAGTCTCCCAAGTAGCTGGGACTACAGGTGCATGCCACTATGCCCAGCTAATTTTTGTATTATTAGTAGAAGCAGGATTTCACCATATTGGCCAGACTGGTCTTGAACTCCAGACCTTGTGATCCACCCTCCTTGGCCTCCCAAAGTCCTAGGAATACAGGCATGAGCCACTGTGCACAGCCTTTTTATATTTTTTCTTTTTTTAATGTGTCTTTGGTTTTGGCATCAAGGTAATACTGGCCTCATGGAATGAGTTAGGTGAATTCCCTCCTTGTCAGTTTTTTGG
>CAUYQU010058566.1:0-23509 GCA_963574635.1 Cheracebus regulus | reverse complement strand
CAGCCTCCCAGGTAGCTGGAACTACAGGCGTGTGCCTCCATGCTTGGCTAATTTTTTTTTTTTTTTGCCTCAAGACAATCCTGTGAAACAATATCCCATTTTTTGGATGAGATAACTAAGGCTTAGGTAAAATAATAATTTATTTAAAGGTCACGTAGCTATCACAGACAAGAGATGGGATTTGAATCAAGGTCTTAAACTTCAAATTGGTATGTTTTCTATCATAGAGTTAAGAAAGCGGAGGACCAAAAGGTCAATTTTGATGGAGGGTTTATTAGGAAGGCTGCTGAGAGATTGGAGACAGGGCCCCAAAGATAGCTCGGCATTCCTTTATTCAGTTGAGTAATCCTTAGTTTAGGTTGAGCCTGCCTAGCCCAAAGTAGTATAACTGAGAAAGGGAGATAGAGAAAGAGAAAAGAACATTGTCACATTAAAAGAGCAGTTTGCAAATTCTAGGGAACACAGCAATGCGAATTTTTATGGATAATAGGGATCAGACCCAGTTGACACTGAGATGACAGGAAGGTAAGGTAAAGATAAGGGAGGCTTGACTTTATATTGGCCGATCTTCTTTCCAGGTTGGCACAAGGTTTCAGTATATCTTAACTAAGCTATCCAAATACCCTAAACATTTTCTTCTCTTTTCCTTCCTTTGAGTGCCTCTTCCTTCTGCCTTCCTTTTTATTTTTTTAAAACTTTTTCCTAGGATTCTTTCTCAACTTACTTATTTGATTTCTCCTTTTATTCCTTCCTATTCTTTTTCCTCATCAGTCTGATTCTTCTCTGTGGCCTTAGCTGAGAAAATAGCCTTGCTCAAGTGAAAAGCTTACGTATCTTTCATCTTATTTGATCTTTATAACAAACTTATGAGTGGCCCAAAGTAGAGACAATTCCCATTTAAGACATGAGGAAACTGAGGCTCAGGAAGTTAGGGACTTGTTCAAGGTCATATAACCAATAAATGATGAATCGAGAGCTAGAACTTACTTTTTTTCTGGTGCCTGAACTCTTTTCACTTTACCATGAAATACTGAAGTGGTTATAAAGAGATTTTATGGGTTTTTCATTTTTTCTGCTTTTATAGTATATGATAAAACCAAGTTAAACGCAGAAATAACAATGACAAATTAAGATTTGAGGAGGAAAGAAAGGATATCAGTAATTAAAAGGAAGAACAATACTAATCAGGTGCCTACTAAGTCCCAGATGCTGTAAAAGATTATCTTATTTAAATACAGAATAAAACAGTACTTAAACCTAGTTAGTCTGACTCAAAAGTTCCAGTTCTTTACGTTATACCATGTTGTTTCCAGCCTGGGCTGTGTGCATTTTCATACCCATGTACATATTCCTATGTGCTTAATATGTGTTATCGTATATGGGAATTTATGAGTGTGCACCTATTTGTTGTTATTCATAAAATTGAAAATCTATATGACCCTGACAAGTTTCATTTCCAAACGATTTCCTTACTTGCAATAGTAATAGCCACTAATACCTTTTGATCACTTATGTGTGCCCTTAAAGTACTTCGGTCTATATTAATTAATTTAATCACCACAAAACTCTATGAGGTAGTTAATAGTATTAATACCACTTTAAAAATAAAGACACTGTGGCTAGATAAATGAAGAAGTTTCCTAAGTCATACAGCTAGGAAATGTGGAGCCAAGATTCACTTAGGTAACCTGATTCCAAAGCCTTTACCCTGGATGCAAAATGGAATAAGTATTCCTTATCTCTCAAGATCTTGAGAATTATATAAGATGGCAGATATGAAAAACACATTGCAAAATGGAAACGGCTAGTGATATGTTAGGTAGCATTTCTCCCTACTCACCAAATTCTATTGTCTAAGCCTTTTGGATCATAAGTCACTACTATTGAATGCTTGTTCACTGTATGCTGAAGGCCTGTACTAGTCTCTCCCAGGAATATTTTCAAGTTTATCATGTGTTTCTCCAGTTGTGGAATTCTTGCCTGGGACAGTTTTCTGTCTAGGTAAATGAGTTCAAAGCACAACTGCTTTGTTGACACATCTCTGAGAAAGAAGATTGGAAGGGGTCCATTGTTGCATTCAGACTTGGAACGAACCAAGGACACTCTCTCCCTGTTGAGAATTCCAAGGCATGACTGTTTGCGTGACCATATATAGAGCTATTTGTAGGCATATGTGAGTATGCCTGTGTTTCATCAGTGAGTGTGAGTATTGGCTATATGTGAAAGCTGTAAGGACTCTTCAAGAGCTCATTATATACCACATTTTTATGTTTCCACACTTATCTGTTTCATTCGATTATCAAACTTCTATGAATCTCTCAAAAGGTAAGAAGTATATAGTCTTTATATAGTAAATTATTTTATAGATGGGGAGACTGAGAAGAAGAAACTTACCTAAATTCACCCTGAACAAGTATTAGAACTTGAACTAGACCCAACAGATGGCAAAATGTATGCTTGTGCTTCTTTATGTCACTTTAACAAAGCTGTGATGGCCCATCTACATGGCCTCCATCACCATGTCTTGTAATTGATACACAGAGACCTCTAAGAAATGACATCCACTCTCAAGGAGTCTGTAGTCCCATCTGGGAAATTAAGACAGTTCATGAGGCAGGTCATGAGACAGAAAGGCAACAATAGTAGAGTCTGACTTAATCTAATTGGGTGCTATAGAGAGTAAGTAGCCCTTCAGAGGACAGTGATATGAAGAGGCTAGATATGACCTTCTGGAGTAGTTAGTATTCAAATTAACCCTTGGAGTAGAAATATAGAAAGTATGATGCATGAGAGACTGTAAAGATGAAATAACAAACTGTAGCCAGGTGAGAGAAGGAAGAGGAAGGAAACCAGTAGTTAATACTGCCTAGTATGTTCCAAATATTGATTATTCCTGGGCACTTTCATGTAAGCGTTCTGATTTATTTGTCCAGGGCTGATATTATACCCTTTTTACAGATGAGCAAACAGATTCTGAATGGTTAAGTAATCCCCAAGCCTACACAGCTGGTCAGTGGGAGAGTTAGATTTTAGAAAAGAGGACCCCAAAACAGATCCTTTCTTACATCAAGGGTTTTCTGCCAAATATGATGTAAAAACTATGGATTAACACTTGGGTCACTGTTGCATGTGGAGAGGACTGAGAGTTTGTGAGGAAGTCTGTAAGTTTGTTTCTTAAATAGGGTAAAAATCTGGGGATTTTCTATCCATATGTGAGTCTGTGCATATTTTTGATTCTCTATTTTTTACTAACAATGCCTATTTCATGTGCTTGGGTGGTAGATTTAATGAAATAATTTATATAAGGCACTGGACATGGTGCTACTATGTAGTAATCTCTCAGTGAATAGTAGCCATTATCATCATTATTATCATTATCATTAATGCAATCTATTAGGTGTATCTCTGCCTACATGAGTATTTATGTCTGTTTATAAAGTGTTTATAACTGCATGTAATTACTTGTTTCAGGATGTATGTGTTTTTTCATAGATAGGGTTGTTGCTATGGATATAAGTATGTTCTCTGTGTATATATATATGTATGTGTGCAAGTACATTTTTGTGGAAGGTAGTATAGCATGGTGATTATGCTGGAGCCTCACTTCCTGGGCTCAAATCCCAACTGTACCAATTTTTATCTAGATGGCCTTGGGCAAACTACTTTACACCTCTGTTCTGCAGTTTCTCCATTGTAATATGGGGATAATGCTGGTGTTTACTTCATAGGATGGTTGTGAGGATTAAATGATTTAATCTGTGTAAAACACTCATTACAGGTGCAGTGTGCACATACAATAAATATAGCTTTATTACTATTATCATTGTTCTGAAGGTGACTAAGCTTTTATGTAACAGAGTGGTTTTATATGTAAATGCAAGTGTGTGCATCTCTGCTTTTAGGTAAGACTACATGTAACTGTGTGTGCAAATTTGTGTATTTATATAATGTTATCTGTGTTTCTGTGTTTGACTGTAACTGTATGGTATCAATGAGTGCTTCATGCCAGTCCCAGGAAGTCTAACGTCCTGACTTAGATACTGAAATGAGAGGTTAGAATCTTGGGTCTGATTCTGACTCAGGATTAGATCTATGAAATGAGTTTATGAATAACCTTGGGAATCAGCAGACAGCATTTCTTCTGAGAAGTTCAAAATACTTCCCTCACATACTGTCATTTATTTTTGGTTCATTGTTAACTTTTGAAGTATAATAAACATGAAGTGCACAAATTCTGTTTATAGCTCAATGTATTTTCACAAACTGAACACACTTTTACAATCAGCATATAGATCAAGAAACAGAGCATTACTTAGAACTGCTCCTCTTCCCTTCCCAGTCATGGAATCCTACTTCAAGGCAAACATTATCCTTACTTCTACCAGCATAGATTCCTTTAGCCTGATTTTTCACTTTATTTAAATGAAATCATACAATATGTACTATTCTGTGTCTATTTTTTCTGAAACATTACATTTGCCATAGTCATTCATATTGTTGTGTGTAGTTGTAGTTTGTTCATTATTATTGCTATGATGAATTTCATTTTCTGAATAAAATGCAATGTATTTATTCATTCTAATGTTCATGAACATTTTGACTGTTTCTATTTTGGGTTTATGAATATTCTAGTAAATATTTTTTGGTAAATTGTCACTTGTTAAACACAATTTATAGAGGACAGGAAGTGGCAACAACAATGAATGTTCCCTTTTGCCTATAGGAAAATAGAGGCAAAAGGAGAATTAGTGAGTCAGTGGCCCGATAGGGCTTCTGTTGCCTGTTTTCTGATTCTTGGGACAGAGCACATTCTTCCTGCTACACCATTGACAAAAATGATCCAGCTCTCTCTTCTGAAGGAAGTAGTAATACACGATTAGCAAGCAGCAAGGATGACTTATTAACTATGTCCTTCAAAATCCAATAATTGAACATTTATTGTACTTAAAGGAATCAGGTAAGTTAAATAAAATGGGCTAATTGGGTTTTGCTTTCTCAGTCACTCAATCTGGCTCTTACTTCTTCAGTTTTCTGGACATGTAGAAAGTCCCTTTGTTCTCTTTCTTCTACAACAACAGTTTTCATTTGCCTGTTTCCCAGAGTAATGTGGGCCATGGAGTCAGGCCACCTCCTCTGGGCTCTGCTGTTCATGCAATCCTTGTGGCCTCAACTGACTGATGGAGCCACTCGAGTCTACTACCTGGGCATCCGGGATGTGCAGTGGAACTATGCTCCCAAGGGAAAAAATGTCATCACGAACCAACCTCTGGACAGTGACATGTAGGTTTAAACTCTTGTGGTATTTGAGGGGAAGTTAGGGGAGTGCCCTTGAGGTCATGAGGTAGCCGCTTGAGGGCCCTTCTTCAGGGTGTGGTAGCAGTCAGCTCCTGATCTCTCTGATCTGTACATACTCATTGGCAGATTTCCTGAGAAGAAGGCTAGTTGACTCAGAAGCCAGCGTTTCATCTGGAGTTTGCCGTAACATCTTTAGAGTCCTAAAGAGAATTCCATATTTGCTGTAGTCTAATCTGATACTCACAATGCTTACTTAATTAATAACCGCTGTTAGACTTTATAAAAGAATAATGAAATATATACCATGTTTATAAGATGTGTATGCGGGAACTATGCTTCCATAGTTTGGTGAAAGTACTGTATATTTATTTCAGATATGTGAAAATGTGAAAAAAGAAAGTAAGCCTTAGAACCAAGAAAGTAATGGTAATAGCTCTCACTTGTGTAATACTCTATGACACACACCATACTAGCAATTTAAATACTTTATCTCAACTCTCACAGAAACTCTAGAAGGTAAATATGTGTGTAGTCATTTTATAGATGAGAAAACAGGCTCAGAGAGATCTTGGATAAGTGACTTATCCAAGTCCTATAGCTAGTAAATGGAAGAGGTAGTATTTGAACCTGGGTAGTGTGAATGTAAACTAACACTCTTCTCACCACTCTGTCTCTCATAGATTCCCACAGGATTAACCTTTCCTGATCTTAGAAACTAGCAAGTGCTCCACAAATATCTGTTAAAAATAAATGAATGTATAAAAAATCTTTTGTAACCATGACTCATTTTTTCTCTCCTAAGCTTTGGAATTTTCCAAAGTTGACTGTAACATCTCTGAGCTCTCTGAGAAAAAATTATAGTATAGTAGGAATAATGACTCTGTCTTTTTTGACACAAAGTATTTATCTAGTTTCAGAGTCATGGAGCCCTTGTATTATTTTTTTGAGGGAATAAATTCATTATCTTCCATCCCTAATACTTTGAAGTGATAGTCCACATTTATTGAGTTTTTACTATTTTCCAGGCACTATTCTAAGCTCTTTGTGTATTTGAGTTTTTTTCAGTCACCAATGAAAACTATCTGAGTTAGGAACTATGATTATTTTCATTTTACTGATGGGCAAATCGTGTACAGAGAAGTTAAGTAACTTGTTCAACATCCCACTATTTTGGAAGTGGCAGAGTAAACAGTCAGTCTAAGTGGCTTGGCTCCAAAGCTTGTGGTTATAACCACTATGCCTTAAGAACTCCCATATATATCAAAATGATGTGAAGTCTGGCTACATGGATGAGGAGTCGATCACTTAAAGAGTCAGTCCACAGTTGGTTGTCTCTTTGTTCCTATGTATTGTGTCAAACTATGTGAAATTGCCTTTTATGTGACTTTAAAGTGGTCAAATATCAGCAACTTCATATGCTGATATTTGAAATTTTTAACAGTTAAATCTAAAACTTTCGTGTTTTGATCAGTACAATTCCATTTCCTCTTGCTTTGTCCTAAACAAAGATAGGCACTTTTTGGTCAGTCTCCTCTGGAAAAGGAACCTCCCAAGGCTTGAAGATTGTGGTAAAATTATGACTCTCTTTCTTCTTTCCCAGAGTGGCTTCCAGCTTCTTAAAGTCTGACAAGAACCGGATAGGGGGAAACTACAAAAAGACCATTTATAAAGAATACAAGGACGACTCATACACAGATGAAGTGGCCCAGCCTGCCTGGTTGGGCTTCCTGGGGCCAGTGTTGAAGGCTGAAGTAGGGGATGTCATTCTTATCCACCTGAAGAATTTTGCCACTCGTCCCTATACCATCCATCCCCATGGTGTTTTCTATGAGAAGGACTCTGAAGGTAAACCATTCTGCTGTTTCTTTCTCTTATGCCCAACAAATATTACTTTTCCTTTACTATCAGTTGAAGGAGAAGAGTTGGGAGTGAAGGTTGTCTTGGTGGCAAAGACTCCCCTTAGAATAAACAAGTCTGGGCACTGGTATCAGTTCTGCCATTCATATATTGTGTGACTTAGACAAGTCATCGTCTCTCTCTGGGTCTCAGCTTCCTTCTCAGAAATATGAAGACAGTCTACCACTTAACACAAGGAACTATTTGAATGGTATCTCCATAGAATATTTGAATATTCTATGAAAAGAAAAGAGAATACTATAAATGTGAAGGATGGTTATTCTAGTGTCGCAGTCTTCTGAAAGCTCCATTTTATATTTCCTTAAGGGGGAATTCAGCTTATTTTTCTCTACCTCCCTTATTCCTGGCCCAGTAATTTATAATACTGATAACAGTGAGTGAGAGGAATAGAAAGAGAAGTCAGAAGACTGCCTGGTTGGGCCACTAAATTCCTGTATGATCCTGGACAAGTTACTTTAGCTCAGTTTTCTCTTTCATACAATGGAGAAGTGAACCAACTAATCATTAAGTTGACTGTAGACTGAAATTCTGTGATTGCGTGCTTTTTTTTAAGTGAGTGTTTGAATGGAGGGAATTCTGTCTTCTTCCCTGCTTCTATGCCATCAGCTTTATGCTAGAGCATTACCAGATCAGGCCAAGCTGTGCTTTTCCTAGCCCCAGAACTTTTCCAGTGGCTACAACATTTCCACCCATTGTTAATATGAGGACTAGATTTTTTAGGTTAAACGTTACCTAAATCTGTGCTCTCCTTAGGTTGTCAGGAACACTGTGCAGGATATTAGAATGCTACATTTTACAAGACTGAACTTAGGTTCCACATGTCAGCTGTCTCTTAATTTGTATATTTGCCATAGTGCCTCACTTATTCTGGGCCTGGTCACGTGCAATTTCATTTCTAGGTTCGCTGTACCCAGATGGCTCCTCTGGGCCACTGAAAGCTGATGACTCTGTTCCCCCGGGTGGTAGCCATATCTACAACTGGACCATTCCAGAAGGCCATGCACCCACTGATGCTGACCCAGCGTGCCTTACCTGGATCTACCATTCTCATGTAGATGCTCCGCGAGACATTGCAACTGGCCTAATTGGGCCTCTCATCACCTGTAAAAGAGGTACAGGTCCTGGAGATAAGCTATGAGGCGCAGTTTGGGACATCTATGTGTAGCAGTGGTATGGCTGAACCACCTACATATTGGGCAGCAGCCTGAGGATTGTTAATTCAGCACTCTTGTTTATTAGTAAGAAAAATTTCTGTTAAACTCAATTTCAACTATTTTTTTTCAATTTCATTACTCTTTTTCTCATCTGTAAGGAACAACTTTTTTTCAGGGTTGTTGTGGTACAGGTGTCCTTTAGTGGTGATTTGTGAGATTTTGGTGCACCCATCTCCTGAACACTATACACTGCATCCCATTTGTAGTCTTTTATCCCTCACCTCCCCTAACCCTTTCCCCCAAATCTCAGAAGTTCATTGTATCATTCTTATGCTTTTGCATCCTCATAGCTTAGTTTTAATGTATCAGTGAGAATATACAATGTTTAGTTTTCCATTCCTGAGTTACTTCACTTAAAATAGTAGTCTCCAGTCTCATCCACGTCACTGCAAATGCTGTTAATTCATTCCTTTTTATGGCTGAGTAGTAGTCTCTCATATATATGTACCACAGTTCCTTTATTTACTCCTTGATTGATGGGTATTTGAGTTGGTTCCACGATTTTGCAATTGTGAATTGTGCTGCCATAAACACACATGTGCAAGTATTTTTTTTTATGTAATGACTTATTTTCCTCTGGGTAGATGCCTAGTAATGGAATTGCTGGATCAAATAGTAGTTCTACTTGTAGTTCATTAAGGAAGCTCCACACTGTTTTCCATGTGGCTATACTAGTTTACATTCCCACCAGCAGTGTAGAAGTGTTCCCTGTTCACCACATCCAAGCCAACATCTACTGTTTTTTGATTTTTTGATTATCGTCACTCTTGCAGGAGTAAGGTGACAGCACATTGTGCTTTCGATTTGCATTTCCATAATCATTAGTGATGTTGAGCATTTTTTCATGTGTTTGTTGGGCATTTGTATATCTTCTTTTGAGAATTGTCCAGTTACTTTCTCAGCCCACTTTTTGATGGGATTGTTTGTTTTCTTGTTGATTTGTTTGAGTTCATTGTAGATACTGGACATTAGTCCTTTGTCAGATATGTGGATTGTAAAGATTTTTTCCCACTCTGTGGGTTGTCTGTTTAGTCTGCTGACCTTTCGTTTTGTTGTGAAAAAGCTTTTTCGTTTAATTAAGTACCAGATATTTATCTTTGTTTTTATTGCATTGGCTTTTGGGTTCTTGATCATGAGATCCTTGCCTAAGCCAATGTCTAGAAGGGTTGTTCCAATGTTATCTTCCAGAATTTTTATAGTTTCAGTTCTTAGATTTAAGTCTTTAATCCATCTTGAATTGATTTTTGTATAAGTTAAGAGATAAAGATCCAGTTTCATTCTCTTACATGTGGCTAGCCAATTATCTCAGCACCATCTGTCGAAAAGGGTATCCTTTCTCCACTTTGTGTTTTTGTTTGCTTTGCCAAAGATGAGTTGGATGTAAGTATTTGGGTTTATTTCTGGGTTCTCTATTCTGTTCCGTTGGTCCAAGTGCCTATTTTTATACCAGTATCATGCTGTTTTGGTGACTATGGCCTTATAGTACAGTTTGAAATCAGGTAGTGTGATGCCTCCAGATTTGTTCTTTTTGCTTAGTCTTGCTTTGGCTACACGGGCTCTTTTTTGGTTCCATATGAATTTTAGAATTGTTTTTTCTAATTCTGTGAAAAATGAAGGTGGTATTTTAATGGGAATTGCATTGAATTTGTAGATTGCTCTTGGCAGTGTGGTTATTTTCACAATATTGATTCTACCCATCCATGAGAATGGGATGTTTCTGTTTGTTTGTGTCATCTATGATTTTTTTTGGCTGTGTTTTGTAGTTTTCCATGTAGAGGTCTTTTGCCTCCTCAGTTATGTTTATTCCTAAGTATTAATTTTTTTTTGCAGCTATTGTAAAAGGGATTGAGTTCTTGATTTGATTATCTGCTTGCTCACTGTTGATGTATTGAAGAGCTACCGATTTGTGTATATTAATCTTGTATCCAGAAACTTTGCTGAATTCTTTTATCAGTTTTAAAAACTTTCTGGAGGAGTCTTTAGGATTTTCAAAGTAAATAATTGTATCATCAGCAAACATCAAGAGTTTGACTTCCTCTTTACAGATTTGGATGCTTTTCATTTCTTGCTCTTTTCTGATTGATCTGGCTAGGACTTCCAGTACTATGTTGAAGAGGAGTGGTGAGAGTGGGCATCCTTGTCTTGTTCCAGTTCTCAGAGGGAATGCTTTCAACTTTTTCACATTCAGTATTATGTTGGCTGTGAGTTTGTCATATATGGATTTTATTACATTGAAGTACATCCCTTGTATACCAATTTGGCTGAGAGTTTTAATCATAAAGGAAAGTTGGATTTTTGTTGAATGCATTTTCTGCATCTATTGAGATGATTATGTGATTTTTTAAAACTTCTGTTTATGTGGTGCATCACATTTATTGACTTGCATATGTTAAACCATCCTTGCATCCCTTTCATACCCATCAAGTACAGGTAGGTACAAAACCTGCTTTATTACAGTGGATTATCTTTTTGATATGTTGCTGGATTCAATTAGCTTCTATTTTGTTAAAGATTTTAGGACTTCTGTTCATCCAGCGATATCAGTTTGTAGTTTTCTTTCTGGCTATGTCCTTTCCTGATTTTGGTATTAGGGCTATGAACTTTCCTCTTAGCACCACCTTTGCTGTACCCCAGAATTTTTTATAAGTTGTGTTATTATTGTCAATCAATTTGAAGAATTTTTAAATTTCCCTCTTGATTTCATTTTTCACCCAATGCTGATTCAAGAGCAGATTATTTAATTTCCATGGTTTTGAAGGTTCCTTTGGAGTTGATTTCCAGTTTTATTCCACTGTGATCTGAGAGAATACATGGTATAATTTCAATTTTCTTAAATTTGTTGAGGCTTGTTTTATGACCTATTGTATCATCTATCTTAGAGAAAGTTTCATGCACTATTGAATAGAGTGTGTAATCTATGGTTGTTGGATGAAATATTCTGTATATATCTGTTAAGTCTATTTGTCCCAAGGTATAGTTTAAATCCATTGGTTTTTTGTTTTTGTTAACTTTCTGTCTTGATGCCCCGTCTAGTGCTGTCAGTGGAGTACTGAAGTCACCCACTGTTATTGTGTTGTTGTCTGTCACATTTCTTATGTCTATTACTAATTGTTTTATAAATTTGGGAGCTCCAGTGTTAGATACATATATGTTTAGGATTGTGATATTTTCTGTTGGACAAGGCCTTTTTACCACTATATAATGTTCCTCTTTGTCTCTTTTTACTGTTGTTGCTTTTAAGTTTGTTTTGTCTGATATAAGAATAGCTTCTACTCACTTTTGGTTTCCATTTGCATGAAATGCCTTTTTCCACCCCTTGACTTTAAGTTTCTGTGAGTCCTTATGTGTTAGGTGAGTCTCCTAAAGGCAGCAGATGGTTGGTGACTTCTTATCCATTCCGCATTTTTGTATTTTTTAAGTGAGGCATTTAGGCCACTTACATTCAATGTTAGTATTAAGATGTGAGGTACCATTTTATTCATAGTTCTATTCATTGCCTGTGTGCCTTTTTTGTTGTTGTTTTGCTTTGTTTTTGATTTTTAAATTGTATTTTTGTTTCATAGGTCCTGTGTGATTGATTTATGCTTTAAATAGTTTCTGTTTTTATGTGTTTCCTGGGTTTGTTTCAAGATTTAGAGCTCCTTTTAGCAGTTCTTGTAGTGGTGGATTGGTAGTGGCATATTCTCTCACGGTTTTTTTGTCTGAAGAAGACTGTAACTTTCCTTCATATATGATGCTTGGTTTTGCTGCATACAAAATTCTTGGCTGATAATTGATTTGTTTGAGGAACCTGAAGATAGGGCCCTAATCCCTTCTAGCCTGTAGGGTTTCTGCTGAAAAATATGCTGTTTATCTGATAAGTTTTCCTTTATAGGTGACCTGGTGCTTTTGTCTCAGAGCTCTTAAGATTCTTGTATTCTTTGTTTAACTTTAGATAACCTGATGACGGTGTGCCTAGGTGGTAATCTTTTTGTAATGAATTTCCCAGGTGTTCTTTGTGCTTCTTGTATTTGGATGTCTAGGTCTCTAGCAAGGCCAGGGAACTTTTCTCCTGTTATTCCCCAAATTTGTTTTCCAAACTTTTACAATTCTCTTCTTCCTCGGGAACACTGTTTATTCTTAGGTTTGGTTATTTAACATAGTCCCAGACTTCTTGGAAGCTTTGTTCATATTTTCTTAATCTTTTTTCTTTGTCTTTATTGGATTGGATTAATTTGAAGACCTTGTCTGCAAGCTCCAAATTTTTGTCTTCTACTTGTTCAGTTCTGTTGCTGAGACTGCAGAGCATTTTGCATTTCTGTAGGTGTGTTCAAAGTTTCCTGTCGTTTTGATTGCTTTTTTTTATGCTATCTATTTCCTTGAATATTTCTCCCTTCAATTCTTGTTGTATTTATTTATATATTTATTATTTTCTTTCACTGGGCTTCACCTTTCTCTGGTGCCTCCCTGATTAGCTTAATAACTAACCTCCTGAATTCTTTTTCAGGTAAACCAGGGTTTTTTTTTTTTTCTTTCTTAGTTTAGATCCATTACTGGTGAGCTAGTGTGATTTTTGGGGGGTGTTAAATAACCTTATTTTGTCATATTACCTGAGCTGGGTTTCTGGTACCTTCTCATTTGGGTAGGCTCTGTCAGAGTGAAGGTCTAGGGCTGAAGGCTGTTCAGATTCTTTTGTCTCTTAGGTTGTTCCCTTGTTGTAGTGCTCTCCCTGTTTTTTTTTTTTTTTTTTAATGGAGGCGGCTTCCTGTGAGCTGATCTGCAGCGATTGTTATATCTCTTTTGGGTCTAGCCACCCAGCAAGTCTATCTGGCTCCAGGCTGATACTGAAGGTTGTCTGCACTGAATCCTGTGATACGAACTGTGTATGGGTCTCTCAGCTGTGGATACCAACATAGTATTTGAGGTGTCCCCGGGGTCCTGCAAGAGCAGTCCACTTCCTTCAGAGGGTCAGTGCATCCTCTTGGGATTCCTGGTTTGTTCTTGCAGGATGCTGGAGCTAAAATTTGTGATGCCAGCCTCTGCATGCTGCTCTGTCTATCTGAATCTGAGCTGTAATCTAGTCCTGCCTCCTGTCTGTCATGATGATCCTCGGAATCTTTTTTTTTAAAAAAGTATTAAAAACAACAAAACACCCAACTTTTCTACTTTTTATGTTTTTCTTGTTTTACTTTTCTTTCTTTTCTTTCTTTTCTTTTCTTTTCTTTTTTTTTTTTGAGATGGAGTTTCACTCTTGTTACCCAGGCTGGAGTGCAATGGCCTGATCTCAGCTCACCACAACCTCCGCCTCCTGGGTTCAAGTAATTCTCCTGCCTCAGCCTCCTGAGTAGCTGGGACTACAGACGTGCGCCACCATGCCTGGCTAATTTTTGTATTTTTAGTAGAGATGGGGTTTCATCATGTTGACCAGGATGGTCTTGATCTCTTGAACTTGTGATCCACCTGCCTCAGCCTCCCAAAGTGCTGAGATTATAGGCGTGAGCCACTGCGCCCAGCCTTGTTTTACTTTTAAAGCTCTAATTAGTCATTATAAAGTCAGGTCACATTGAAATCAGATACTTGGTAAGAGTTTAGATATGGATAAGATTGAAAGTGTGGTCATTGGGGTTTGGGGAGGATTTTGCTGGTAATAGGATATGCTCCAGGAATAGTCACACTTGAAGATTAGAGGGTTACAGGAATGTGGTCAGATTCAGGCCCTGGGTTGAAGACATAGACAGGGGTGGTGGGAGGGAATTATTGTAGATTCTATGTGTTCTAATGTCAAGTCCTAGGTTCAACTGAATTGGTGGTTTTATGGGGAGTTTGGAAATGGAAATTAGCATAAGAAGATTATATCTGCTCTTCTGTTGCTTACAGATTCTTAAGACCCCTATTCTTTTCCTATGAGTACCCTTTTCAGCTTACTATTGCTAAGGAAAGAATTTTCTCAAGGAAAACTTTATTACTTGTCCTAGGAGCCCTGGATGGGAACTCTCCTCCTCAACGGCAGGATGTGGACCATGAATTCTTCCTGCTCTTCAGTGTGATAGATGAGAATCTTAGCTGGCATCTTAATGAGAACATTGCCACTTACTGCTCAGATCCTGCATCAGTGGACAAGGAAGATGAGACTTTTCAGGAGAGCAATAGGATGCATGGTGAGTGGGAAAAAGGTGGCCACATTGTGATAGGGAACATTGCTGAAGGGTCTGATATTTGGTGGATGCTTTCACATACATAGTCCTTTTTAATCATCACAAGGACCAGGAGTAGTAGATGGATCTTTCTTGTTTTATGTGTGAGGACACAGAGGCACCTAAGATTATGCAGCAGATAAATGGCACAGCTAAAATTCCAACCCTCATCTCTCTGACTGCGTAGATTGTGCTCTTTCCATTAGGCTACCCTGCCTCATAATGTAGAACAGCACATACGCTGGTGACGGCCAGTGGAATAGCACACAGGCAAAAGTTATATATTATATGTTCAATTACTTTGCTGGGGGTTGCCCACTGATACAATTAATATTGATTTGTTTTAAAAAGGAAGAACCTAGCAAAATTATCCATTCTGTGGAGAAAAATGGTTTCTTTCAAGCTATCTTGCTTATATACCCCATCCAACTCTGTGCTTATGTCTATAAGGGCATTGACCGTATTAATTAAATTAAAAAGAAACTAAAGGCACAGAATCCCTGAGGCATGAATGGAGAACTGATTTTAGGAATATAAACAAGTCGATTTTGTTTTTGTTTCATTAAGAAAGTCATTTACTGGCCGTTGTTGACTGGGGTGGACTAAAAACCAGGCAGTCACAAAAGGAGGTGAAAATTCAGAAAGAAGATGTAGAGGGTGGCTTAGACAGCTCAACTTTCTCTTGAGTTTTATACCAATTGATTATAACAGCCATGGTAATTAGTCAGCCAATTTGACAATTGTCCTGTGGAAATTTTTAGAATAAAACCACCCTGAAAGAATAGCCTGAAAAATAATTCCTTAGAGAGCTTCTTCACATTTCTGGTTTGGAATATTGGCTTTAAGCACTTAGTAGCTCTATGGCCTTGGGAAAGAAGTAACTTCACCTCTCTGAGCCTTGGTCTTTTCTCTTTTTTTTTTATGAGACTAATAATATCTGCCTATTTCTCAGGGATGCTTTTGAGATTTAAAGAAGATAGTACACATGGTTAACACAGTGTACTCTTTATAACCTAATTTAAATGTTATTTACTATTATTGTTAAATGGTAAGGCTTCTTCCATTGAGCTGTCCTTTCCTAATTCTGATATTTTCTTTGGGTTTTCTTTTGCAGCAATCAATGGCTTTGTTTTCGGGAATTTACCAGAGCTGAACATGTGTGCACAGAAACGTGTGGCCTGGCACTTGTTTGGCATGGGCAATGAAGTTGATGTCCATACAGCTTTTTTCCATGGACAGATGCTGACCACTCGTGGACACCGCACTGATGTGGCTCACATCTTTCCAGCTACCTTTGTGACTGCTGAGATGGTGCCCTGGGAACCTGGTACCTGGTTAGTTAGCTGTCAAGTGAACAGTCACTTTCGAGGTGAGATCCGACATTTCTAACCCTTGGAGTGTAAGAGGGAGGTGTGATAATAGTCAAAGGAGGCTGGGCCTCTGGCCTGCAGCCATAAGTTAAGTCTTCCAGTTGAGGCATATTGGGACAAAGGATGGCACACTAGATTGGAAGTCAGGCGACCCAGTTTTTTTCCTGAATCTGCTGGGAAACTTGCTGGGTAACCTTGGACACATCTCTCTGTGTTTAATCTTCCCCACCTTGAACATAAGATGCTTTTGGGATGAATAGGAATTCTTTTAATAAGCTTTTTATTGTTTGCTTAGAATTCTAAACAATTAAGACCTGGAGACATTTTTCAACTTATTGAACAGGGAGTAAAGGAGAGATTAGTTAAAAGACAGTAACATTTCCATAGGAGATCATGGTGTATTGTGGATACATAGTTACACTCTGGTTGGAACGAAATAGCAGTAAGAGTGGAAGGTTTTGTTTTCAAAGGGAGAAACATTAAAGTAATGGCATTGCAGAGCAATGTATTGAGAAAAATCCGAGGCATGAGAAGGGAGGAAGAAGATATGAGGCCATGGAAAGAGCAGTATATAATTGATTAGGTTTGAATTGTAGTCTTAGGTTTGTGAAAAATATTATAAGACTTCAGGCAAGTGCCTTTCCATTTCTAGGCCACATTTGCCACATCAGTAAAATGGGAAAGTTGGTCTAAATAGTCTCCAAAATCCTCTTCAGCTTTCCTTTTTAAGAATTATTTGATTTGTGGTAGATTAGAAGGATGTCAGAAAAATGATATGTGAGTAGTATGTGAAGTGGATTAGACTAAGAGGATAGTAAATCTTGGGTGTTAGGTTTGACACAATAGGGGCCAGTTATATGTGTTCCATTATCCAGGGTATGTCTTACCACCAAAGCTTTCTAGGTAAGAGAATATAAATATGAATTGGGGTTAGAGATGCAGCATGATCGTGAAATAAGTATGGACCTTAGAGACAGACATGCTTGGATTCAAATCCTGGTTCCATCACTTGTTTAGCCACCTTTGATAAGTCATGTCACTTCTCTGGGCCTATTAATGGCAGTAGTGATGTATACCTCATAAAATCGTAATGAGATTTTAGAGAGAAAATGTGATTTTTGAATCTTAGAGAATAGGGGGATGGTGTGACCAAGATAGTAGATTTAAGAGAAGAAAATGAGCACTTAAGATGGGAGCTTAAGTCTCAACTCCAACTCTGACTAGCTGTGCAACCTCGGGCAAGTTATTTAACCACTCTGATCTTTAGTTTTCTTCATCTGCAAAAGAGGACATTAAAAATCTATTTCGTACAATGGTTGTGAAGATTGATAGAGGTAACATATATACTCTCTGGGACTGAAACTTTAGAAAATATGTAAAGCACCTGACACAGAACCTAACATAATACATATTGAAGAAAATGAATATTCTTTCCTCTTCCTTCATCAAATCTCAGATTTCTAATTTACAAATTTCAAATCTCCCTGGGAAGTTGTGGGACTTTGATAAAATAATGTAGTTGAGTGAGCTCTATAAGTTGCTAAGCCAATATAAGACACTACTAGCCATTGCCATGGTGAATTAATATAGTATATTCCACATTTGAAAGCACTACTTAGAATCCACATTTTCCTGACAGTCCCAAATCTGAAGCTTCATCTCCATGGATAGAAGATGTTCTTTTATTTTGGGAGCTTCCTAGTTTATAAATAATTAACCCCTATTTTAAATATGATGCTCCTACCAACCCTATGAGGTGGATTTTCCTATTCTCTCCTTTGGCAAAAGAGGAAAGCCCGGACTGAGGAAGTGACTTGCCTAAGGTCCTGCAGATAGTGGTTAAAGGTTGGGTTTGAACTCAGGTTTCCTTTCTTTCATCTCTGTAATGTTGCTACAATGTGAGCCTTTATGAAGAGGCAGGAATGAGGATCTAGTAAATGCCTCAGTGGTGGCATAAGCAAGTGGAGGTACTTGAATTTTACCTGGGCTCCCTCTCTCTCAGCCAGGTGCTTTAAGAGTGAGAGAAAGTGGCCCATTTTGGAGCAGGAGTAAAGAGAGTAGTGGAGAGTTGGAGGAGGAAACACTAACAGAAGGAGGAAAGTGAGTCTTCTGGGTAAAAAATCCAGTTGGATAGAATGGGGCCAGTTATAATGTTCTTCCTTCAGATGGCATGCAGGCACTCTACAAGGTCAAGTCTTGCTCCACGACCCCTCCTGTGGACCTGCTCACAGGCAAAGTTCGACAGTACTTCATTGAGGCCCATGAGATTCAGTGGGACTATGGCCCGCTGGGACATGATGGGAGTACTGGGAAGAATTTGAGAGAGCCAGGCAGGTAAGAGGCAGTGGGCTCCCTCTCCTTACTTCTGTGTCCAGCTCCAAACACCTATTATCTTTTTCCCAGAACTCTCTCAGTTTATTTGGGGGTGCACATCATTGTCTGGCTGGGGTTACATGACACAACTGTTAGCCAAGTTCTTGTGGCCCTCTAGAGAGCTTGCTCTTGGGATGATACAGGTAGCAAAGCTTTTTGTGAGGTTATTCCATATCCCCAGCAAAGGGTCCAAGCAGAGTTTCAATTTGGTTCTACTATAATTCCTGGCCATTATCATAAAGGAAAGCTCAGTAGGGACCAGTTCCTGTATCAGCTGAAATGGCTTTTTTTTTTCCAGTTTTTCTTCACTTTACCCATTATTTACCTCCTTGCTCCTTCATTTCTTTTCTACAGTTTGAAAGAGGCATTTGAGTAGGGGTATAAAAAGCACTCAGAAATGTAGGAAGGGAAGCAATCTGCCTTTTGGCTATTGCATGCTCATTCTTTTGAAGGAATTTCTCCAAGTTCTGCCTCATGCATAACCCAGATGTGGGCGAGATAGAGTAGGAGGTTAGTGCCCTACTCAGTTGCTGGGTCTTATGTCATACCACTCACTAGGCAGTCAATTGTGACAGGTCTTCCACAGAGGGGGCACTTGAAAGATGACTAAGAGGGGGATTGGGGGAAATCCTTTATGGTTATACTTCTAGCAGAAAGTAATGGTGTAAATCTGCAGCAAACAGGAAAGTTGGTGTTTGAGTCTCAGCATTGATTCCAGGATCCCCAACTGGGCTTATTAATTTAGTGGGCTTTCATTTTGGAGTGAGACAAAGGATTATTAATACCTAAGGATGATGAAGAACAGAGGTAAACTATGAGTCTCTGGAGGTCAGAACTGGTTCCAGAGCCTGGAACTTTCAAGCAAGAATGTCCCAACTTACCCTAAAAAAGAATTCCAATAATTTAAAATACCCAGACAGTAAGGGAGATGTCTCTTCTGGATATGAGTTTCCTGTCTTTGGAAAGGCTCAAGCAGAAGCTGTATATAACTTACTAGTGGTGTCACGAAAGGAGATATCTTCACTGGTAGGAGTTAACTCAGATGAGCTCTGAGGTCCTTTCTAAGCATAAACATTTGTAACTTGATGAGACCAAGGGTGAGATGGGAGTCTATTTTAATACCTAATAAAATCATATCATATTTTCCTTTTTATACATCAGTAACTCAGATAAGTTTTTCCAGAAGAGCTCCAGCAGAATTGGGGGCACTTACTGGAAAGTGCGATATGAAGCCTTTCAAGATGAAACATTCCAGGAGAAGATGCAGTTGGAAGAAGATAGTCATCTTGGAATCCTGGGTGAGGCATTTTTAACTTATGAAATTCATTAACCAGAGCCAGAAAAGTGAGGAGGACTTTGAAACTTGGGCCTGGACATGACTTAGGAGCACACTGTAGACCAGCATCTTCTAAAGTGAGTCTTATGAGAAGATTGTTTTGTAAAAAAGGGTTATCAGTCTGAATGTGTTTAAAAAAAACACTAAGTTAAGCAGTTAGATAGTGTTTTTTGCTACAGGATTTCTAAGAGCCTTAGATTTATTTTTGTTTATCATGAATCTCCACTTTTTTTCAGTGAATGTCTTCCAATACCACTGATGTACAGTACACACCTTTAGAATTCCTTCTCTAGAAGTATTCCTAAAGGGCTATATAAGGAAGTAAGACTGTCTAGGTTCTCAGCAATCTGGGGCCAGCAGCGGATTGGTATGACATGCACACAGGCTTGAAACAGGAAGCATACAGAATAGGCTTAGGGTCTGAACTTGAAGAAGTTATCTAGAAGGGCTAAACCAGAGTTAGATGAGGTTTAGTAACACGATGGAACCAGAAAATAGAATAGGCAAGATGGAAAAAACTTTGGAAATTAATATAATAGACCATACTCAGGATAGGTGTGTGCCAGTTGATTCTAGCTCTAAATGGACAATAAATCTTACATCAGCTGGATAGGGAGATACAATGATGAGAAATCCACCCCAGGGGTGGTGAGCATGAAGGAATTATCATTGGCCGGACTTCAGTATGGGTGTCCAGTCTTTGAGAAGAGGTGTAACATTAGATGTGGAAATTGAGTAAGAAACCAAGCTAGAAACTCTGACTAAGGGTTAGAGCCAGCATAAGTGCTCAGTTTTGGTACTTTTGGTCTGCCTCAAAGGTGACCTAAGCTAGATTAGATGTGGTGGGTAGTGAAGTTCAGAAGAGTTTACGAGTTGTGGCTCTATTATTACCTACTCCAGTGCCTGGATAGAAGATATAATAATTCTCTTAGATAGTTCCACCAAGAGATACAGCTATGGGATCTGGGACAATAAAGTAAGTGAAAATGAAATTGGGTCTGACAGTGGGATGAAAGAAAGTCCTGGCCTCTGGTCCTGGTTGAATGACTAATCAACCATTTAAATTTGGGTAGGTAAATTCCACCTCTCTCAGCTGAAATTTTCTCATCTGTAAATTGGAGTTAATAATTCCTGCCCTATATGCCATAAAATGATGTTTGACAATCAAATAATGTAATGGATTTTCCAGTGTTTTTTATAACTATAAATTTCAATACACTTGAAAGAGATTGTTCTTGTTATTACAAAGAAAAGAATTCTTTGTCTTCTTCACTTTGACTTTCCTTTTCTTTCCCTCCTTCTTCCATGTTCTTCCTCCCTGTTCATCCCTTTAGTCATTCTCATTGTCTCTCCTTCCCATTTTCCAGGGCCAGTTATCCGGGCTGAGGTGGGTGACATCATTCAGGTGGTCTTCTACAATCGTGCCTCCAAGCCATTCAGCATGCAGCCCCATGGGGTATTTTATGAGAAAGACTATGAAGGTGCTGTGTACAATGACGGTGAGCCAGTGCGGTTTCTAGCAAATGTGGGCTCCAGGAGGTATCAGGTGTCTCTAGAAAACAAATAAATGGTGGATGGGGAGGGAGAAGTAGGCAGAATTAGTTGCCATATGTAAATGTTATTGAATGAATGAATAATATAATAGCAAAACAGAACTAGGCTTCAATAATAAAAGAAAAATGTTGTAAATATATTTAAATATAACCTAATTCTAAAATCAAGTGGATTACAGAACTTTGGAAAGCAGAAAATCACAAAGTAAATAAGCATCATTTATAGATAAATTGTCATATAACTTTTGATATACCTTTAAATATTTTTATGTGTTTATACAAGTCTGTATATATACAGATATATGATCACATGGTTTGTACAATTTTGCATTCTACTATTCTCACTTACCATTGTACTGTGTTCATTTTCCCATACCATTATAATGTTACAAACAAAAACTGTGTATGTGTGTATATGTGTGTAGGTGTACATACACATAGATCAGATAAATTAAAGGTGGTGAAATGTTAGCAATAGACTCTAAGTGATAGGGTGATCATTGCACTATTTTTTAAAGTTTTCTGTATATTTGAAAATTTGAAGAGTAAGAAATAATGAATGAATAAGAAAAGATAAAAAAGTAGACAAAAATGTAGACAAAGCTATTTATTTAAAAGGTTCATATCCACAAGTAGAATAATATATGCAATAAATACTGAAAGGAATGTTCAACCTGAAATAATCACACAAATGTAAATCAAAACAACAGTGAGTTTTGTTGATGTTGTTGTTTGCCTACAAGACAGTTATTTTGACAAGATTAAAAAGATTTCCCCAGTGCTGATGAGGTTGTAAATTATAAAATAAATTATAACCCCTTGTTGTAAGCTATATTACAAATATTCTTCCATATGCTTCTTTGAAGACTTTTATAAACATTTTTTCAGAATATATTTTTAAGATGAGGAATTGCTACATCAGAGGATACATACATTAAAATTTTTGGTACCTACACCCAAATTGCTCTCTGGAGAGATTTACAGTATTATCAGTTTAGAGTTCTATTAGCAGTTTCTGAGGAGAGCTCCTTTCCTTGCAACCTCATCAGCACTGGGGAAGTCTTTTTAATCTTGTCAAAATGACTGTCTTGTAGGCAAACAACAACATCAACAAAACTCACTGTTGTTTTGATTTAATTTGTGTGATTATTTCAGGTTGAACATTCCTTTCAGTATTTATTGCATATATTATTCTACTTGTGGATATGAATCTTTTAAATAAATAGCTTTGTCTACATTTTTGTCTACTTTTTGTTTGCTTTTTTGTTATATATTTTAGGTTCTGGGGTACATGTAAAGAACATGCAGGATTTTTGCATAGGTACATACATAGCAACGTGGTTTGCTGCCTCCATCCCATCACCTATATATGACATTTCTCCCCATGTTATCCCTCCCCAACTCCCTACTCCCGACTGTCCCACCCCTAGTTCCCCACCACAGACCTCAGTGTGTGATGCTCCCCTCCCTATGTCCATGTGTTTTCATTGTTCACCACCCGCCTATGAGTGAGAACATGTGGTGTTTGATTTTGTGTTCTTGTGTCAGTTTGCTGAGAATGATGCTTTCCAGGTTCATCCATGTCCCTACAAAGGACACGAACTCATCGTTTTTTATGGCTGAATAGTATTCCACGGTGTATATGTGCCACATTTTCCCTGTCCAGTCTGTCATCGATGGGCATTTGGGTTGGTTCCAGGTCTTTGCTATTGTAAATAGTGTTGCAATGAACTTACATATGCATGTGTCCTTATAATAGAACGATTTATAATCCTTTGGATATATACCAAGTAATGGGATTGCTGGGTCAAATGGAATTTCTATTTTTAGGGCCTTGAGGAAGTGCCACACTGCCTTCCACAATGGTTGAACTAATTTACACTCCCATCAAGAGTGTAAAAGTGTTCCTATTTCTCCACATCCTACCCAGCATCTGTTGTCTCCAGATTTTTTAATGATCGCCATTCTAACTGGTGTAAGATGGTATCTCAATGTAGTTTCGATTTGCATTTCTCTAATGACCAGTGATGATGAGCATTTTTTCATATGTTTGTTGGCCTCATATATGCCTTCTTTTGAAAAGTGTATGTTCATATCCTTTGCCCACTTTTGAATGGGTTTGTTTGTTTTTGTCTTGTAAATCTGTTTTAGTTCTTTGTAGATTTTGGATATAAGTCCTTTGCCAGATGGGTATATTGCGAATTTCTTTTTTCAAATTTTGTCTACATTTTTTAAAAAGTATTATTCCCTTTTACATTTACCCTCTTTATAGGTGAGT